>WUQG02079050.1:0-27054 GCA_011317285.2 Androctonus mauritanicus | reverse complement strand
CGCAGCACCGGCACCACCACCGATTGCACCACCAATTGCAGCACCCGCATTACCACCGAAGATGCCCTTCCCGCCTGCCCCCCCCACCACCCGTCGCTCCGCCCGCCGGCCCCCCCCAATCGGCCTGCGACCGTCGTTAGGGTGTGCTGTTTCTATCTCCCCCTCCGCAGTTGCTTCATCGGACCAACCTTGCTGCTCCATAAAGGATGATCCTAAAAAGATAAAACAAAAAAGATTGCACGCCAAATGAAACAATTTCCATGATTCTGCAGTTCGGAAACGGGTGAGGAAGTATTGATTTATTTTTGGTTCCCCTACCCACGAAACACCCACTCAATTGACCTTTGACACTTTCGGGGTCACTCCTCAGTTAGTATGGATATTTTGTCCTACGTTATACATCCGACTCAACTCCAACAAAATCCCTTTTTCTTTCCTGTATACCATAAATATTATTTTTAAATATATTAAAATTATAGAAATATTTAGAAGGTTAAATGACGTAACAACACCTGAAGCGGCTTTCCATCATAATAATTGCACTTTTAACAAGAATGACAATGCAGAACTTAAACCGGAAAACCATTTTTTTTTCTACCAATACACGTGTATCTTAGAACGTTTCTCAAACATTTTTAAAAGCAAAATTCGAACAAAAACTGATTTATTTCCTAGGAAAAAAAAAAAACTTATTGAACTAGTTCTCGAATATCAAGGTTGGTATCAAATATGAGATCAAAATAAGAAACTGTTTCTGAAGAGAAGAAGAAGAAGAAACAAATCTGATAAGTTATGAGTTTGGACTCGTGAATGGCATTCTGAATTAAGTTTAAAGGAAATGCATTGATATGTTTATGTCTCAATTGTAATAAACTTTAAATATCATTAAGTCTAATCAGGTTCGGTTAGCTTGTTCAGAAATAATCATTTGTTTATTATTCGCAAAATAATTTTATAAGCGAATATAACGTTTAAATCATTTTAACAGTGATGCAACAATTTCAAGTATGTGATAATTTATCTAAAAGTCTGTTAAACCTGTTTCGTTTTATTTTGTTTATTTAATCATGGTTAATGATCATCTTCCGCTTAGTTTTAGACTGTTAGTGCTCTTCTAGTGTTTTATCTAATCCTCAAGATGCTGGAATGTCAGCATCATCTGTTGGAAAGACGTCTCCTCCTAAAGTGGCTGAGCTCTGCAGAGAAAGTTTAGTTTTTGTTTCTAAATTCAAAATACTTGGCGTTATGCATTAAATAAAATTAAATTAAAATATATTCCAATTAAGTTTATAATAATCTTTAATGCGTGCTTGTTTTCTGATGAAAAATTTATGTTTTGACACGAGAAAGAAACAAAAATCAACTCGTACTGTGCTTGTGTGTGATGCATTCAGATAAACATATTCGTCAACATTGTACTGTAGATTGTTCTAAATATAATATTAAAGTAAAATCAACATAAAATTTGCAACCAAAAAATCAAAGATGTAAGGTATAAAGGATTAAAAAATATATTTTTATGAAAATCTTGGGTGATAAATCAATAAAAATACCTTCCAAAATGTAGTTTCTATCTCTAGTAAATAAATAAACATACTTATAATCTGTTATTTTATTAATAATTATTAAAAATGAGCCTTTTATGTATACTAATATATATTACAAACTAGAGAATATCTCAGAACAATGAATCCCAGTAGAAATCCTCTAGTTCTACTCTCTGAGTGGAATTAGAGAATTTCTACCTCTAGTTCTAGTTCTATTCAGTTAGAACTAGAGGATTTCTAGAGGGGATTCTACTGGGATTCATTGTTCTGAATTTCTCAGAATAATGAATCTCAGTAGAAATCCTCTAATTCTACTCAGAGCGTAGAACTAAAGGATTTCTTCTTTATTTTCAAGCGCCTGAGTAGAGTCTGAGGCGATTGAAAATAAATTTATAAATAAAATTTGTAGAACTAGAACTTGAGGATTTCTAGAGGGGATTCTACTGGGATTCATTATTCTGAATTTCTCAGAATCCCTATAGCAATCCTCTAGTTCTACTCAGAGAGTAGAACTAGAGGATTTCTCCTTTATTTTCAAGCGCTTGAGTAGAGTCCGAGGCCTTTGAAAATAAAGTTATAAATAAAATTTGTAAATTCTAAGATCAGAATCTTATTTTATAACAAATTATCAGAAAATATAGGGCCTAAAACGCAAAAATATAAATATATAAACCTCTATTTAAATAGAGGTTAATATATATATATAAACCTCTATTTAAATATTTAAATGAAATGCCAGATCAATTTTATGCAATTTTAGTTTCGGCTCTATAATCCTTCGTATAAGAGATTGGATTAAAAGATCTTTTACGTATGCAACAGATTATTAATCTGTATGTTTTATACATGGTCCTAATACTTCCTCTGAGGCATCGATGAAATGCCCTTTTATATATGTAAAATACCCGCTACACAGGCTACATAAAAGATCTTTTTATCCGTGCTCATATGCATATTAAAGCTTAACAGTCTGTTATAAGTATATTTTAAAGCATTGTTTAGTTAATATTCAATAAATTTTTGATATAATTATAGCTTCAGAACATCAGTTAGCCTACTTAGACCAATACTGCTCCAACATATAGAATATATTGCTCTTAATATCTTTGTTTTTTCAATTAACTCGCCATTGTTCATAAATTTAAGATTATACTTACCATAGGCCTACATAAAGTAACATGTTTTTCAATTTATCCTACATAGAAATCATTTTTTGTCATGTTCAACCACCGTCAAAAAGCATAAATTTTAAACTAGATACCGTTAGGAATGTATATCAAACAATGAACAATAATACTTCAGGATGTTCTAGTTTTATAATAATAAAACTGATATTAATCTAAAAAAATTTTACCTGGATTAACACCGTAAAGACTTAGAGTGAATAATCGAGTTTTAATTAATCCCGATTATAATTAAACGAGTTTAAAAACTTAAATGCGAATAATAAATTAAGTTTATACAGACTGATAAGTATTAAAAATGAATAATATATTCTAGATTATAAAGTATTGTATAGATTTTATTCCTTCCGATGGTTATCCTACAAAGAAAGTTTGATCCTTTCTTTCCTTAATCCCGTTGCGTCGGCTGTGCTCTATAAGTTATAAGATTTATTTATAAAATTAATTCAAGTTTTATTTAAACAAATATCTTTAAACTACGCTATAAACTTTATGAATTAAACGTGTAATTTAACATTGAACACGGATTAACAGCCGCAAGCGAGTAGACTTAAAGAGTAGCGTTATCTAAAACTATAACGCTGTTCTATGTGAATATTACGCCTATGTTAGTAATAAACAGATCTTTTCTAAGTTAAATATAGTTTTATACGTTTAAATTAATTTCAGAACTTACTTAAAATTTCGAAAATTTTCATTTTAACAGACCATAGATTCAGGAAACGATGACGTTACTCTGTAACTCAGGATGACGATAATCTCACAGCCTTTCTAAAATCGCATGACACTACGCTCCCATAATGCCCTTCTTGTAAGAGCATTGGTAGAACAGTATGATGAGCAATGATATAAATTCCAAACACCTGTTTCGAGCCTTTTAAAGTCTAAAGAAAAGTTTCTCACTCGAGCGGATCTGTTGAGAGAAAAATGCTCCTCCAAAGTTAGAGGCATCGTTCTGTGGTAATTAGATTAAAGATAAATAAAAATTTACGTAGATTGATGCCATCTGGTTTCAGTTAACATGCTGTTATTTACGTTCCATGTAGCCAGAGTTTACACAAGAATATTGAACATTATGACTAATCGTTTACAAAATATTCCGAGGACAATGTCGGAAAATTTTTGCGCACATATTCACTATGCACACGCTGTAATCCGTGATGTTTAATGCTATTCACGATCTGTCAGATTAAAATTAAGTTAAGAACCACTTCTTCATACGCTTTTTTGAGAATGGTATTAATTTACAACGTTAAACCACTACTAAAGTGCGTAATAATTAACTTACGCGTAAAAAAAATACAGCCGTCATTCGGCTGGAAATTTCTATTAAATCAACTTTAAAAATAATCATTGTGCAATGAGCAAAAACTGATATATAATTGCAAAACGAAACTTTGTGCAGAGAAGGAATAATTGTTAAAACGCATTAGAAAGTTGCGTCACATGAACGACCGCCATAGGAGAGGCGTAGCAGTCTGAAGTGTAATCCGCCATTTTGCAGATGAAGTCCATAACCGACTTCGATAGTTCTTACCTATAATTCAAATTATCTTTGTTAAAGTGATAAGTAATCAAGTGGACAGCAGATAAAGGAAAGATGCCTAAAATCACATTTCGATGTAAAATCTACTCATTTAAAACTAAGATATATAACACATAACAACCGCAGATTTTAGATAATCCAGTAAATATTGAGATTCAGATAAGATGAATAGTTTCTGAGATATCAAGAACCTGATTAAAATTTCGAAATGGAATATGTGGTCCTAGAGGAGGAGGAGGAGGAGGAGGAGGAGGATAACATCAAGCGACTAAAGTAATTATTGCTTGGTTTCTAATCTCTATGATTAGGTATATCAGTGAACACTTACCGAATGGTTTTGTGCAGTTCTACAGAGTCTGTTCCTTTGGACAAAGAGAATGGAACATTGGCTTCAAAACTTTATAATGACGTCTTATACTTTACTCATTGTTTCCTAGTCTTCGATTTGGCGTTGTTGACTTTTAGACGGCGAAATGTATTTTCATTGGTTCAGCCTTGAATTCTACAAATACGCTGAGTTATCTGTTGAAAGATGGACTATGATCTGAAGCTGTTTGCGTCCACCTTTTCACATGGCAACCACTGATAAGAACACTGTTTCAACCAGGTTGTCGTCAGGTTATGCAGAGGTACTACATAGAAACAATTTTTCAAAAATATATTCTCCATTTTTCTGAATAAAAACGTTTTGGAAGCAAACCGTTCCTCCTGAAATCCCCCGTATTGCAAACAACTCTTCTGATCAAAACCGAGAGATATACCTAGTTAAAATTAAACAGATTTCCGAGATTATCAGATAATCTTATTAAATCTCAAATTAGATTTATTTATGTTTATCAAATTACAGTACTTACTGTATCAAGAAAGATAGTAATTTTGAGATTTTACAAAATAGACTAGACTATATCTTGTTTCTGATAACTTCATCATCCCGTAGGAATACTGTTCTGCTACGTTTAATCGCACACGCTGTTAGCAATCTCTATGTAAACAGGTGGGAACATAAATTGCTTAGATGCAATGGATAAGGTTTTTTTTATTAACGGAAAAAATATTGGAGGGGCTTATTCAAATATAAGATACATTTTACTTTAAACGTCTCGAAGTAAACATCATTCCAAGTTTGTTTATCAGATAAATTAGCTTATTCTACATGGGGTTAATTATTTAATTTCTGTTTAGTAGTTTATAGTTTCTAGAATTATTGCTTTGTGTACACTTTAACTATCTTTAGCTACAGATACGGCTCATTCCAACTGAGACTGGATAATAAGTCTAGCCAAAAGTCTATCGATAGAGCTGAACAGAAAGTGCACAGCTGGTCATAACTATCATCTGTTGTATTTCCTCCAAACTCAACAATATGCTATTATCAAAGGTCACGTATAATTGGAACCAAGGAATTGTACATAAACAACTAACATTTAACGTAAGGCATTTACTTTTTTTTTATATTCGATTTAATTTAAACTTTTTTTGCACTTTATCGATTCTTTTTTTTTCTGTAAATTTTTCTTTCGCTCTTGCAATTTATTCGTTTTAGATTTTTTTTTTTTCCCCTTATAGATTTTGATTACAAGTCAGGCATAATTCGCGCTTCTTGTAGGTTATCGAAACTAGACATAAAATCGCATTTTTTTTCTTTAATTATTCATAATTTATGTTTCCGTTTTGAGTATCGGGATTTTATTTAGGATTCCTCGATTTAAATTTGTGATATTGAAATATTTTTTAGCTGTAAAGTAACAGTAATTCGTAGAATGATAGTTTTCGTTGTAACGTCTTTTACGTCACTCTTCCCGCTTGTTATGCCCTTTAAATCTCCTTTAATTCATCTCTAAATAGTGAAAATTAGTTAAACGTTCGGATAGTAAACTATCACAGCCCTTCCAGAGAAAAATTATTGCTTAAACGTTTAAAATTATATGTTCAACGTTACCGCAATAAAAGACAATACTTAGCTTTATTTCGCATGTTGACATACACACTTTATATTCTCATAATTTTGCGAAGTTTTTTTTTGCCACAGTGATTCATACTTTAATAACTTACAAGATCATGTTATTTATTATGGTTAAACACATGTTCAGCGAGGTCTGCCTTATATCCGAGTGTTTAAATGCGCACTAATTCTTTTCTTCCGCGTATATTTTTGTCACTAATACGCAAAACGACAAAAATATTTTTGATTTTGGTTTTGTCATCGAGGACATCCAAAAATATTAATTTTTTTTTTTTAATTAAAATATAAAAATTTAGGTTATATTTGGATAAACAACGATAATTAAAACGTATTTCGCCATTCCAAAAATTGGGCAAAAGTAGATAAAACTGATAAGATTGGGTTTTATGAACAGATAAAGATTAAAAATTATAAATTTTCGTGTTAAGATACGTTTATTTAATATTATGATGTAGATGGCTAGTGGTTGCAAATGCGAACAGAACAACACGTTGGGAAGAGAGGAGGTGAGAGGTTTTTGTATTCTTTATATAAAGTTTTCTTTACTTACCGTCTTAGGGAGTAAGCTCATGTTGACAATTATAGCATTATATGTCATCCAAACAATCGAATTATGTAGCTTAAAGAATTAAACCATTGAAATTTGAACTGGGGAGAAAAACATTCTTTGATACTGCTTGACAATTTTTAAGATAAATATTTATCCTTTATCAATTAGTTTATTTATGACAGGTGTACTAATACTTAATCCTTCAGCCGTGCTTTTAATACCATTTTCTTCAGATCTGTAACCGGATGAGAATTTTATATTTAAAAAAATATGTATATAAATATATTTTAATCCGAAAAATGGCATTAAAAAATTACGCATTTCGTCACCGAAATTTCGTAAAAGTTATTATTATTTTTTTTAAATTTTTAACTTATCATTAAACAAATATACTGACAGAAGAAACAGGTGAGTCTGAACGGAGCCTATCTGCGTCATAGATAAGCCATTATTTGCCATTACGTCATCATTTCGACAAATTTTCGAAAATAGAACACAGTCGAGAGACCAAAATTCCATCATTGTTAAGACATCTTTGTTCAATTCGTCCAGTATATAAAAACGCCTGATCCCGAGACAAAGTTCGTCCTTGGACAAGTCTACTTATCGCAACGACAAATAGATAAATATGTCAAATAGAAACTAGCAGAACAATAAAATTTAATAAAGGAAATATTGTTCTACAAAATCTAACAGAAGAGGACACGAAAACATGCAACAAAGTAATTGGTGGCATCATTATTTTCTTTAATTCGTCTTGTTTCATTTCGGTTAAATAGCTTTGTTTACTAACAATTACCCTCGACAGTGATTAATTGTAATTAATTACCTTACATTCATCTCGTTTTGTTGGTAAAAAATGAATGGTTATCGAGCCTTACAATTGGTCATATGTTGCGATTGGTGAGAGTTATCGACCAATCAGTGTCGCCTTTCCTCGCTCTTTTGTATGATTCTCTCTACAATGCTATCTAATTAGCCGATCTTGTATATATAATTAATTTTGTTTGTCTCGGGTTGATATTTAACATTTTAGAAGTCCAAATGGAGAAATTTGGTTAAGAAGTGTCAGAGAAATGAGTATAAATCCATAATTAACAAATTAAATTATTTAATGCTATCTTTAAAGTCAGAAATTCATGCTGGGATGACATTTTAAAAATGGATTTTAAAATTAATTCGATGCAATAAATTTAACTGTATTTACAAAATTCAGAAAGTTAGTTAGTTAATTTGTTTTAACTAGAGACGGTTATTTGTTTGTTAAAATTAACAAATTTGTTAATTTTGATAAACATATTAAGTTTCTAAAATCGATTATTTTAACGAATCAAATGGATTTCAGTAACGTATGTGCATAAAACAGATTAAAATCGAATTCCAGTACATTAAAAATATATACGCACTTTCCGGCTGATAAAAATCGAAATCGATTCTTAAAAAATGCGTCAATTTTTGCGGCTGATCAATGTAAAAATAGCTTTTAAAAAATGTAATATAAGCGTTTTCTTCAGCTGATTAGAATCGAAATCGATTTTTAAAAAATGTAATATAAGCGTTTTCTTCAGCTGATTAGAATCGAAATCGATTTTTAAAAAATATACACATTTTTTTCAGCTGATCAAAATCGAAATCGATTCCAAAAAATGTACACGTTTTTGCAATTAGTTAAAGTTAGAAATAGATTTTTAAAAATATGTATATTCTTTCAGCTGATCGAAATCGATGACAAAAATGTACACATTTTTGCAATTGATTAAAATTACAAATAGATTTTTAAAAATGTGTATATTCTTGCAGCTGATCGAAATCGATTTTTAAAAATATAAGCATTTTTTTCACCTGATCAAAATCGAAATCGATGACAAAAATGTACACATTTTTGCAATTGGTTAAAGTTAGAAATAGATTTTTAAAAATGTGTATATTCTTTCAGCTGATCGAAATCGAAATCGATTCCAAAAACTGTGCATATTTTGCAACTGATAGAAATCGAATATGTGCATTTCTATAGCAACTTAAAGGTGAAAAATTTATTTAATTTTTAATCGAATTGACATTTTCAAGTTAGATCGATTGCGATTAATTAAATAAAAATTCAATTAATATCAGCACTAATCTATAAATGCGAATTTTATAAATAAATAAATGCCAATTATTCCTAAAAAAAAAATATACACTTTAGGAATTTATTTCGATTTTCTCCAGCTGCAAAAAATAAAAATAAAAATAAAACCTGCAATTTTTAAAAATCCAATTCGTTTTTGATCTTTCGGAGCCATTATCTCTTCGTAAAATCGATTTTAAAATCAGCTAAATCTGGGTCAACACGATAAATTTTTATTTCGCACGTCAATCACGAAAAACAATAGATTCCACCGTTCATTTTTGGTTTCGATCAGTTGAAAAATAAAAAAAAAAAGTAATCGAAATCAGTTAAATTATCTATAAGATGTTTTCGTCAAGATGTCTAACATAATATCGACGAGCCGATTAACTAAATCAGTAGTCTATCGTCGATTAGAAGAGATTTTTTTTTTAATAGTTTATCTGACTTGGCACCTGATCGTTTGGCGACGACTCTTGGGTGTCTCCGTTACAAAGAAAGTTTGGCAGGAAAGGAATATTAATAATAAAAACCACTTTTTGTAGTATAACTACCTGCCAATCGGGCAGTCTTATATTATTTATTTATTACTGTTTATACAGTCGAGTAAAGTGTGGCGTTGTCTGACAGAAAACAGATGCCCCATAAGACTCCCGCTTCCATTAGCTACCAAATGAGGGCCATATATCGTGCTGCAGCCAGGGCGTTGGATGGCGCCTGTCCCTTCCATTAGATCTGTACCAAGATCGGACTGGTTCCTTCTATAGGATTATATATGAGCACGATGTTAGATTTTTGTCACTTTTTCCAAATGTGCCGATACAATTAGATAATCGAAAAAAATATATATAACCTAATTAAAAAGTGTTTAAGTAGAACAGGCTATAAAGTTTGGGATTTATATCTCTCATCCCATCTACCAGTAGACACGCAACTATTTAGTTTTAATGGCGACTGTTTACTGGTTTTTGATATTAATCAAGTTTGTAACTAATAAATTAACTTGTTTATACTAAGATAATGAGCCTGTTTTCACAGAAATTAATTCCTCTTATACTCGGACCAGATATACTCTGAACCGATTTTAGAGTTTAGTTTTTAACTGCCTTCAAAATTTCCCTGTAATTTTTTTTCCCCTCGGTTTATATACGAGTAGATGCATCATTCAGGCTTTCGTCTACTAATAAATAGTTTCGGTTATTAGTAAATTTGTATCACTTTTCCAAAAATGATTGATTTCGGTTGCAAATTATCGAGTAATTACAAGATATTTGCAGCTTTGGCCTCTGGAAGAGTAAATATCATAAATTTATCGGGCGAAAGGCGAAGACCAAAAATACTTTCCCCTAATTCCACAAGGGGAAAATTTATCTGCAGTACCAAAGGCAGTAAAAAAAAAAAAAATTATATATTAAAAAGAAAACTAGAAAAATAGTTTAATAGTGACGTATCTAAATTTCTAGAATGAGGTGGAGGGGGATAAAAACAGAGATCTAAAAAAGTAAGAAGCAGATGGTGCGAGTGAAGTCAATCCCCGTAGAAGTTTTTGAAGTGGTCCATTTTTGCTTCACTTTATCTCAGCTCGAAGGATGGCTTTCTATCTAATCTCGGCTCCCGCCTTACACAGCAATCTGGATAATGCTCCTCCTTTACTTCTCTATATACCTTCTTTTTGTTTTTCGTCTGCTTTCAGCTTCATCTTTAGCGAATTGGACAGGTGTCAAGATGGATGTAATTACCTTAGATAAATTACCTTTCTAAATTCAGAATATATTACTGCCTAATGCCTTTCTTGATATTGGTTACTGTCTTGCCAGAGATAGCACTAATAGTCTATTTGACCCATTTACTAACTTCATAATTCTTCAACACGAATAAATTTTAATTTTGTTTTTATATCCATCAATCATTTTAGATTTTACACGTCACAAATTGAATTAATCAAGTTTTTTATTGTTTCTAACGAATATATAACGCTCAGGCATTTTCTATCTTTAATAAGTTGACAGTTATCTAAGAATATTTCGATATTTATATTATTAATAACAGTATTTCCTCGTTTTTTTATATTATTTAGATCCGATTTTGTTAAAACTTTTCACAGAGAGAGCCAGATTAATTTTAAACCATACTTTACTAGTGTTAAACCAACGTTCCGAGTTAGAATTTTCCCCTAAATTTATATTCGTGTATGATATTTCTTAATAAAGTTAAGTTATTTTACTTTTTGGCTAAATTATACAACGAAATTCTTAAAAAAATTGATATCAAACAATAAAATTATGTTCAAAGTGCTATTTTTGTTTCATCAAGTATAGTGACATCTAGTGATAAAAGACATAACTACGCGTACATAACACTCTTTAATATGATAAGGTAAACTAATATTTTATGTATATAGATAATATTCGAATTAATTTACTGCTAGGAAAATTTTTAAGCATCTTAAACATTCGTGTAACTCGATTTTTCATTTTAACGTTTACTCAGCGAAATTGTATTAAAAGTCGGTGGTAATGGTGAGATGTAGAATGTTTATAGAAGTTATTTAATGCCAATTTAGGTACCTTTTTTTGTTCAATTTATAATTTAGATATGTTAAACTTTACATATTTTGATTGGATAAAAAAGTTTAGCGAGTAATGTTTTTTTAGTCGCTTAAAAATGTTAAGAAAATAATTAAGTGAAATTTGGTTAAAAAAATTCACGATTTTTGGATTTATAAAAGCATAAAATATCTTAAAAATTACAAAAATCGTTAAAGAATTTTTATGAGGTGCAAAAAACATCATTAAAAATGGCGAGTGAAAGATTTAGTTTGGTTTCAAGTGCTTTGTTACATGTTCACTAAACTTTATAACTATTGTAATGATAAATAAATAAAAAAAAAACAAAATATACAGAAGAATTTATAACTTTATAACTCTCCTGTAACTTCCATTCAAAAAAACGAAAAAAAAAAAAAATTGTAATTATTACAATTTACATAAAAAAAATTGTGCACCCAACAGGGAAATGATTGAACAAATAACAATTCCCTGAGGAGAACATCATTTGGCACCGAACACATAATTATTTTTTTGGCACATTGTTGTACATAATTGAGTATTTCTTCGTGACAAAAATGATCCATATACAACAAAAAAAACATATATATTTTTTTATACATATAGAAAGGCATACTTGGATTTTACCAAGCAAAATAAGGAAGTGGTGAAGTGAAGTGAAAGACCAATTGCTCTGTGGCACACACGGACTAGATGATGAGGTCTTATTCTATGGCGATTCAGGAACCCATCATTGTATGAGGTCTACCCGAAGGTTCGAGTGATTGCAATGTTGGACTGGATGTGGACTGCGATTGATACAAAGTGGGAGACTTGACAGAAATAGTGGAGTAAGGTACCGACAGCGGCGAGTAATTGTCGGCAGTAACTGCTTGAGGTGATCTCTGGCTCCCTGTAGTGATGAGTGCAGGGCTGATTGACTGTCCGCTACAAACTGCCGTGGGAGACGGTTGATAGAAGGCGAAAGAACCTGTGCTCAATCCCAGACTCGAAGCATCCTTGCCCGACGATCCGTAAGAAGCTGAAAAAATGGTCAGCAATGAGTTTCCTTCCTTTAACTTTCTTAATTTTAATTCTACGACTTTCTAGTAGCAAACGTAAGCGTTATAACTCATAGGCCTCTTATTTTTATTGGATAATTAGCAAACTTACTGGATGTTTCTAATTTAGGAAGAGGTGACGATACATTGACATTGTTGTCAGATCCTTTTACACCATTTTTTGATTTTCTCTTTCTTGTTTGAATGCTGTCTTTTTTCATGGCTAGAGGACGATTCACCTGAGAAAACAAAATGTTCGCATGAATGTGCTCTTACAGTAAACAATCTTTATTTTACTTTAAATGCAAGAAATGATTCAGAAAGCGTGTTTGACGAATTATACATTCACACATCAAACTTGT
Source organism: Androctonus mauritanicus (assembly GCA_011317285.2). Classification (NCBI taxonomy): domain Eukaryota; kingdom Metazoa; phylum Arthropoda; class Arachnida; order Scorpiones; family Buthidae; genus Androctonus; species Androctonus mauritanicus. The sequence goes on along the minus strand of WUQG02079050.1, from coordinate 14,188 downwards.
GACTCACTGGACATTCAAAGTGACTCGAGTACAGTCACTTACAGCAAATTAAGTTGGCAAAGAGCACTTACCCCATGCAGTTTGAAGTAAAGCCCGCAAGCATTGCACACCGACTCCCCATGACTGTTCCTTCTCCATAATGACGTGTTGGTTGTATGGCAATTAGAACAAGACAGACCGACTCTTCTGGAAGCAGACTGGAAAGAAAAGAAAGGGTTTAACTTATAAACTGATTTTTTTTTCTTCTGTAGCGAACCGTTTTCCCACAGATAGTTCAAACAGAAGCAAACTTTTCTATAAACAGATGTTATACAGACTAAACACAGTCGGTGGTCGTAAACTATATAAGAAAATAAATTCATTTACGGTTCCACTTAGCTATGTTGAGCCTGATATCTCGTTACATGGTTGCTATTATTATGAAATGAAACATTTAACTACTCACCAGTCGTCTTTGATTCTTGACTAAAGGACGGTTCATGCCGTTCATTTTGTGGTAAAGACCACATGCGTTGCACAGATAGTGCCCTGTACCGTCCCTCCTCCATAAAGGGGTAGATACTGCCCCGCAATTAACGCATTCTCTACCCTCTTGGGCCGAAAATAAATCGTCATCTGTAAAACGAATCAAAAAATCATATATAAACAGGTGGTAGTGGTAGAAATAACGCAGATGCTACTGACTTACATCAGAATCGGGCTGAATCACGTGGTATGGCGCCATATAGTTTTTGAATAGACTCGGAGAAACCTTATACCCCGTGTTAAGCGGAGATAGTTCCTTACTAACCAGTATAGAATGTATATGAGGTGACCACACTAGTCAGTGAGAGAGAGAATTCACCTTCCATCAGGGTCAATAGGGGGTTAGAAGAGTGGGAGAGATTTGGAAAAAAAACTACCAAACGACGGATAAATTTATATCTTTCCTGACCCTCACTATTAATATGGTCTTTCAGGCATAACGACCTGCAGCTGCCTGTTTTATATCAAGGAGAAAAATTTTTAAAGGATATTGTCTCTGTCTGTGTGGCTCGGCAATACGTTCGATAGTCTAGCAATAAAAATCTCCGTCTAGATTTCTTTCCTCGCCATGTTAGACCGTCAGTGGCATGTAAACACGTTTGGTTGTGCAATACAGTTAGTCTGTCAACAGGAGCAGGAATGGCGTCTTAGGATCTGTCTCGTTACAGGATAGTCTGGAATTCAATGAATTCCACTTATTAGTCCCACTTAGTAACACATCCTAGCTTATTGTTATGGATATGTTGCGAAATCTGGCCTTTTTTTTATTTTTTTAGGTGTTGAAACTTTATTTAGTTTCAACACAACATTTATTTCACTGTTTATACTCTTTCAGGGTAGAAGTTTGACCTAATTCAACCTATGTACAAGAAGAGCATGTTGATAGAGTGCTGCACAGAAAGATTTTTATGAAATAATAACTGACCTTTTTTTTTTTTCATATTAATTTTCTCCTAAGCTTGCTTAAGTTTTATACGTTCTCTGGTGCAGGGTGGTTTGGCTAAGGATTTCCTGCTTTAACAGATAAGAATGAACGGAAAATTTTCATGTAGTGGTAAAAGACGTTGGCGGGAAAGTTAGATCAAAATACCGTTTAATTATTTATACTTTTATAAGAATATTAATTTATAACCAAACCGCATAAAGCCTGTATAGTTATACTCAGCATAAAGCTAACCGGTGATAACTTACAAGTTTGATTTTCTTGCCAAGTTTATGGCCGTTAACTTCCTTATATTTTGCAATAATTCCTGACCGTATTGCACTCCATTTGTACAGTATAAATAAATTCATATATACATTAATCCTCTAGCAAGGTTAAGAATTTGTACTTTTTAATTTTCGAAAATTAGATAATAATTAAATAAAAATTGAGCAACGCATCAACTGTTATATAGCAGTGAAGAGACTACACACGCACATTCCTTTTTTTTTTAATTTTTTCTCCCTCGCTTTTAGGTGACAAGCAACGAAATGTGTCGACTTTGACGCTTGACATACTTTCTTTGACTTTCTAACCACGGACATATCCACGTGACTTAGCAGTAACACGATATTTTAGGGTTTTTTCTGGACATTTTTTCCTCTAAACGGCGAATAATTAATTGATATACGTCAGATTTGTTTCTAAATAAAAATAATTAGCCAGAATGAATTAACGACTAACTCTTCTCTGAGCTGTCTGCATTTTTATAAATATTGCTCGAGTTAATTAGATTATTATTTGAATTATAACTAGCAACACTTACCCATGATAGCCCTGGAATTGTAGGAAGAAGATACTCCTTGCACACCATAATGTACAGTCGGATTTGAATGCACACTCGAGTTAGCGGCATCGTAAGATGGCCACGGATCAGGAACATAAGGAGGATAATGCCCGATGCCGTTAGATCTCGGGAGTACTTGGTTCGATCCGGATAAAACCTGCTGATGACTAGAAAATGCGTGTAATCTCTGCCCTATAGAGGGTAGAGGTTTGTTGCAAAACTCTTCTGCCGGATTCCACACAGGCTGAAGGTGTGGTGCAGTAGAATTTAAATCCTGGCTGCTACTGCTTCCTAAATATTGAAACATTTTCCCTGTTGTAGATGTGGTAGTTGAGATGTATTCTGTCGAAGGCACTTGGAGGTGATGATAAGTGGGTAAACCCACCGATTGTGTATCCAACTGAAACATCTCTCTGTTAGTAGGAGACGGTGATATATAACCTGCAGTCAGTTGTACATTCGGTGATCTCAAATGAGCACTATAACCATCGTGTCCGGACACTATATGGGGAGTTTCGTTAGAATAATCGGGAGGCCTGTATCCTGGAGAATACGAAGGGCTCTCTGGTGATGCAGTTTTGATATGGGGATGCAGCATATCAGCATCTTTAACTTCATTGTCCAGATGTTCCATAGTTGTATCTTCTTTATCGGCTTCGGCACTCGAAGGTGGTGATACGCTTGGAGATTTTTCTAACCAACTGTTGTTATTTTTCCTCTCCTCCATTGTTCGATATTCGTGATGGAAAAACTGAAAGAGAGATCAGAGATTATCGATGATTGTGAAATCTTATTGACACAGCCACCTTTCAGGTAATGCTTAACGATAAGCTATCGGCCAATTCTGCATAAGCTTGCGCGCTTATACATTAAATAAATACGACTAACACCATAACAACTCGCCAACTTTCGAGCACAAAACAACCACGTCGCCATTCTTTCCTATCCCGTTAACCATCCAAATTTACTAAAGTATGCTTGGTTTTTCGAAGAAAATAGCATGCATGAAACTAGATAATTATTAAAAATATTTATGTGGGCATTTTTCTGGGATAAGTTTCTTGCAATTTATCAAATTAGAAAAGTTAATCATGGAGATGCGCTAGACGTTAGCGATATAACTGCAGTGTAATCTTTGTACTGTGCCGAATTATCTTTCTCACGTCAAATGGAGATAATTTTGTTAACATCAAGGTTAGGGATAACATTGAAAAGATAAAGAAGAAAATAAAGGGTTTTGTATCGTAATTTTTTGGACTTTATTGTTGGATGATATAGCAGTTAATTAAAGACGAAAATAAAATCTTATTTTTTCGTCTCTATTCATACATTCGCAAAATATTACGCTGCAATCAATAACTAGTTATCGTGTATGCTTCATAAATTATGCACGGCATTCGACATCAATTTTAAAATGCATTTTGCGAGATGGAGTTGTGGATGCTCTGGCGTATTGTTAAGCATGGTTTATAGCGTTGAAAAAGAATTTTTTTAAGGAAATTCATTATTTTTATTAGGGAAGGATGTTTCATAATCGAATAAAGAATATTTAATTATGTATTCAAAGGCAAATCCGCTTGTAGATAAATGGTAGAAACGCTTATCTATCCCATTCAAGAAGGAAGTTGCGGTTTGGACTCATCCGCTTTCAATGATGTTAAAATTTAGTATAAACCGAGAGAGCCATTTTTAACTCGACTTACACACCAAAATTCTTATAAAAAAATGCTAATTTGCTAGCTAGTTTTAAGGCAACTTACAGTAAGTGAAAAATATTTAAATATGCTTTCATATATAAGTAGAATTTTACGCGCTCTGTATCAACAGCTTAATATCAAAACTTCTAATAAAACGTTATATGCTACATAAGTATACTACATACGTATTAATACTGATGCTATCCACGTATATCATAAAATACTGATGGTATACGTGGGTAGCATCAGTACCAACTCCGTATACATAACGCATTAAAGAAATACTAGCATAGTTTCTTTAATGCCTTAAAGAAACTAGGCCTATGCTAGTTCCTTTAATAATTAAAAGCATAAAAATGTGATAGCATTCATATATTTACCAACGAATCGATTAATCGTTAATTATGTTCGATGCAAGTTTAGCAACAAAGTTCATTTGGCAGGCCTAAGATTGATTCGAGTGAACTCAAAACATGTTACTGCTTTGCTTCGTTTCTTCGCTCAGTTTTAACTGTTCACCATGAAATTTAAGAGCTATTATAATATTTAAGTCCAAAAAAATTAAATTTATGAAGATTGTTAACAGTTAATATCCAATTTTTTTGCTATTAATTGTCTATAGGCATCGAGCTAATGAACTGTATCATTAATTCATCACACGCGCGAATGGAGTCGATAAAGCGATATATGCCCGGCCAAAAAAATTTATTATAAAATAATTTATAGCACTAAAGATAAAATTTTTACAATTAAAGCTACTTAACACGTTAACATACCTCGCAACTAAAGAAAGAACTTTATATATTTTAAAACTTCTTAGTTATTTATCGTTAAACTCCAAGGAGAAAGACCGAAACAAACTGTAACTTACCATCTTTTTACTATTGCAGGCAGGGTGTTAGACGCACATTTAACTAGTTTACCACCCAACTAACCTCTGTGGTCCACTGTTAAGTCCATTTATAAGTATATCACAGACAACTTGAGACGTATAATCAACTAAATATACCTTAAAATGTTATAAATATCGTTTCGAGCGAGCGATTGTAACCATGCAGCTTACTTCAGACTTTAGGCCTTTTAACATCCTAAATAATAGTAATGTTAATCCTAATACTTAGACTTTATGAGGGATTTTTGCATTTCTGAAACCTCTTCTTTGATAGGAAACATTTATTTTTCGTAAACAAAATGGCCTATAACGTTAAAGGGAATTTTTTTTTCATATATATATATATATATATATATATATATAAAAAAGGCGTTTGAGAATCTATAGGTTGAACTCTTTCGATAATAAAGAGACAGTGGCTTTAGACTATTGTCATTTATGGGATCGGAGGTTATCGCGATGAGTTGATAATTCTAACCATGTAACACAATATGAGCCAAGACCTACAGCTGAAAGTTGCTACATGTGCCGTACCACAACCTGTAATTTTGAAATTTCTGTAGTGTCCCGTAATTTAATAACTTTATAAAATCTTTGAGAGAAAAAAAATCTGATATCTTCTTTAACTTTTTAGCTCCATGTTTAAAATTTTTCGGTATGATTAAGATAATTTATTCACTTAGCAACAATGACGAATTTCCCTCTATTGGTTCAGCTATCGATGATGTAATGGCAATCAGTGACGTGTTAGACCCTCAGACAAAAATTTATCACCCAGTTCTATGACGTAATTCCGTCGTCGGGAAAATTTTAAAATCTGATTAAGAAATACATATATATATTTTTTAAAAAATCGGATAGAAAAATCGTTAACAACTTCTTTCGTTTTCTCCATTTTCGACGTTAGAAACGAACAAAGTACACCTTTTTAATCAAAGGTACTATGTTCCAGGTATTTTATCAGTCTCGAGTACTTCACCCTTTAGTAAATATTTTCTAGGAAATGGTCATAGGACCGGTTAACATCACGTGTACGTTTCGTGAACTCGTCACGCGTGCAACAAACGATAAACCGCTAATGATTTTAACTTGCGAATTATTCCTCTCGTCGCTGTTAATCGATTAAAATCGCTTTCTGGCGTATAACTTATAAACCGTGTAATCTGCAAGCACATAAAACACGCTTTTTAATTATCCTATCAGCGAGTTGGAAGAGTATAGAATCAAATGAGAGTGGAAACCCCCGATTTTCTCACTAGCGACTCAATCAACGGGACTTTAACTAAGTATACTTTAGTACATAAACTCAGCAATATAATCGCTATATAGCACAAGGAACACGGTGTCTTTACAAAGACTATCATACAGATAAGAATTACGACATGCTACCATATATGATAAGCCAAGTAATAGTCAAGATACTATCTAAAGATACCACGAAAGATAATAGACACGTGTACCTATTTTAAAAAAAAAAATATACGTAACCCGATTATAAACTATAGTCGAAAGACGTTAAAAACATCTACAAGTGCTTACCTTCTTAACGCTGCGCGCAGTTATAGATTATGAAAATTCTGGAAGTATATCGCTTATAAGACGTGTCGGTCTTACGATCCTTATCCCGTTGTTAGTATATATAAAGTGGTCGTGTAGTCTTACATCTGCACTCTGCCCAGCGAGGCAGGACGCTTAGGGTCATGTGGGGCTGGCAGTCACTAAGGAACCAACCTACCCCAGCCTTGGACATCTTCCTGTTTCCGATTTCCTCAGTTAAGTTCCTTTAGATTTTGTTACTGGTAAACACATATTGTGATAGCACTTCTTAAGCCATATTATTTAATCTGATATCTTTATTGCGCTTATTGTTTGTTATCTTTGCCTTTCGCTTTTTTGATGTTTTTCTTAACGTATACGTATTTTTTTATTTCTCTTGTTTATGTCGGTATCATGTGACCGACGGTGGTTTAAAACGAATTTTTTTTTTTGCGAGTTTAACGAATTAAGAAAATGGTTGTTGTTGTTGTTGTTGTAGGAGGAGGATGTGGACGTTACATTCATTATAAAAAATAAAAAATTAAGTGGATAAACAAATTTTGTTTTGCCCATTTTCGACAAAATATTTTATATGTTGCCAGTAGAACGACGAAGTAAATTTTGTTTATTAATTGAAAGAATTGTCGACCCGATTCGAGAGAAAATATGTAAAGTTTATCAGTTTATTGCAGAAAATTTATATATATTTTTTTAGAATATCCAAAAATTTTCAGTTAAGAATAAAATCATCCAAAAATATTTTGGGTTAGGAACCATTAAACATCAGAAAATATTATTTTTTTAGGAAATAAAACCGAAAAAATTTTTGTATCGAAGCAAAAAAAACAAGTTTTTTCGGTTAAAAAAAAAACGAAAAAAATGTCTAAATTTTAAGAATAAAACAAATAAAAAAATGTTATCAATTCAGGAGCAGATATAAAAAAATATTTTCTTTAGAAAAACAAGAAAATTTTTCTTAGTTTTCTAAAGAAAAATTTATTTTTTTTTTATATCTTTGTTCTTAGATCATTTTCTATAAGAGAAACAACATAAAATTTAATACAAACAATTAACAAGCTAATAAAAATATTTAAACAGGTATTCGACAGGTGTATGCCATTAAATTAATTATAATTAAAAAAAAAATAGAGAGATATTTACCTGTATATCAAATGAAAAAATCTGTTAAGGATTAAGAAAACGATTTTGTTTTCGATATTAAAAGTCAAACTGCTGTAGAGGAATTATAATGATAACCTAAAAATCATAATCTTTACTGGACTACTCATCACTTATATTAAATTTCACTGTATAACCATTCCACTCAAAGTTCACCTTGTGAGAGAGACTACGAGTTATGACTGGACAGTAAATGCGTAAGTTATAAACACAAGTCAACATTCAGAAATAAATAAATTGAACTTATCCTCTACACATTTTCTCATCATAAGAGATTCTCTGTTGAAAACTTCTAACCTTGGAACATAGTTGACCTTTACCACCAAGGTCAACTCCGCTTTAAATAAATGTTTCAAACTTGTAAGCAACTTTTCTGGATGTAACTGGGATCAAGAACTTTGGAAATTGCTCGGATTACTTTTTTAAATTATTCCGTTTATGGAGCTTATTACGCACTTTTATGTACTCTGTACAGTTTCTTTAGTGCCTACAACGTGTCAATGCCGCGATTGATTTATAATTTTATCAATCAATAACTCTGTTGAGTAATAATTTGCTTAGCTGTCCAGAAATTAATGTCGAGAAATCAGTTTATCTCATTCATTTATTAAAAAAGAGCCAAGTTTCCTGACACAGCTTTCGAAATTTTACTAATTTTCTTCCGTTAACGTCTTACGAAATTCTCTTAATGGTATATTGAGAACCGTTTTCTTCGGTAAATGAACTGTTAACATTAATCCAGGTGAGGATTTTTGCCCGTTAACCTGTGCAAAAAAAAAAAAAAAATATTTTTAAGGCCCGACTTTAATCCCGTTCTGATTAAAAGTACTCGAGCGTTAATTAAATTGTTTATGCTCCATTAGCTACTGTTTGCCCAGACTAAGCTTCTACGTATATCGAAAATATTTGCAAATGCTCACGTGATACGTTATTTTTTTTGTAAGAGGTCAAGACATTTTGTGAATAAACATATCGAACGTCTACTTGAACTTACAACCCTTATAACCTATATAAAGAAACTAAAAAAGCATTAAACTCACCTCGTTATTGATGCATTTTAATCTGTGGATCTTTGTCTCAGAATGCTTTGTTTAGTGGACTTTTAAATCATTTTTTTTTTAAATCCATCTATACTACCAACTTCAGGTGTTTATCGAGTAACTTTACACGGCATATCACGATGGAGATAATTAAAATTATAAATTGTCGAATTTTGAGTTTGGCATAAGCATTAATAGTCGTATATATAAATACAGAGAGCATAAAAGATGCAAACTTGCCGAAAATTTGTATAATTATGCAATTGCACACTCGAGAAGACATTTATAAGCGCTTGAGAAACATGTCTATCGTCACCCTTACTTAACTTGTAAAAATCATCACGTTTAAAACAAATATAGTTATTCTTCCAGACTTTAATCACGAAAAAAATTCAAATTAAACGAGCGAAACTTCATATTTTTCTTATCTGTCAAGTTCTCAGCGTGAAAGTTTTGCAGATTTGGTTTCTGTTGCGACTAAATACGTAAAAATATGTAAAAAAACCATAAAATTCGTAACTGAAACAATAATTTGCATTAGATATTCGGATGGAAGTCTCTTTCGAACAGGAGTCCCGAGAAAAAATAAAAACAGGAAAAAAACAGAATCCAAAGAGACATCGTAAACGCCAAAAACAAACAAAAATTTACAAACAAACTATATAAATCCCCCTTTCAGATAATAATTATCTTCGGTAATTTATACTAAAATATCTTTTAAAGATAAGTTATCAAAACTTACATATTATTAATTAAGCCTTATTCAGATATGCAGAATAAATATTTCCTTCCCATTTTTATCGGGAGGTTATTAATTTATTAAATCAGTGAAAACACGAACTGATAAATTTTCGTTATATAGCATTATCCCTAAAAATACCGACACGCTGCTACGGCAACAATGAAAGGAAGGAAAAATCTTTTTGTGTAGCTCCATCTGTCGTCGGAAAAGGAAAACAAATAACCGCGGATATGTACGAAAAGCTAAATATAAGTAACCGTATCTCGTTGATTTCGTTGGACATTTTTCTTAGAAATGCGTTTAAAGTCACTAGGAAAATATATTCTTTTATATAGCATCAAGAACCAGGAACACTCAAAGCCATGACGTCATAACAGAAGTAGGACTTTATAGATAAGGATAGTGCCACTGAGACATCTTTCTGCACTTAAATCCCGACAGAATTGGCCCATTCTTCTAATTGATGTTTTTTTTTTTCACTTACTGTAAATACTCATAGAATAATAACCGATTAAAATTTCCGTTATACTAATAGTTAAAAATAAATCGCTTTTATTTTTTTTAATAATAATACTAATAATAAAATTATTTCATATTTTCTCGGATAGGTGGCACCGATCGATCGATTCAGTATTAACCAATTGCGTCGAAAGACGTGATTTGAATATTTAAATTCATCTCAAACCACGCCCCTTTCCTGTACAAATTTATCCAATCGCGCATAAGGTGTGTACTCGCCAGTTGGTTGTTTACCATCTTATTAATCGCGATTAATACCGAGAGATGGCAGCACTTGTTTGTTTACTAATTTTTTTGTTTTTAAATAAATAGAATTAATAAACATTTTATTGTTTTACAACTTTTTATTAGAATAAAAAAAATCCATACATTAAAATTCATTCAATATTTAAGATAGATAATAAATTCCGTTACATATTATTTAATCGGTTGAAAAAATTACATCGAGCTATTAATCACGTGACTTAACGGTCTTTAAATTTCTCTTCCCTTAAAAAAAAAAAAAGAAAAATATTTAATTAATTTCTAGTGTCGCCATCTGTTAGGTAAAAAAAAAATTATAACTCACCCGCAACATTTACTGTTTAGTAGACAGCACATGAAGTTTCTCACAGAAAAATTCACTCCTTCGTCACAAACGATGCAAGCGGTGATGTTAAAATGATGAAAAAATTGAGCTTGAACAACAGGAACGGATAGTATGACCATAATATACAAAAATAAAATTGGGCTAGCTAAGATTATCCTCCATAATATAACCTAGAAGTAAACAATTTTTCTCTCATTATTATTATTATTTAACTGTGTCAGTGCTGAGAAACTTTCTTACTATGTTACATGAATTTAGTAGTGATGCCTTTTGTAGCGTTATGTATGTGTTGGGGCGTTATGTATGTGTAAACACTAGTAAATCTAGTGTTTTGAGGCTTTTGTGTAGTGAGGAATTGATCCTGTTGCAGATAGAATGATGGGTACTGTGACTATCTTTTGCATTCCCCAAAGACGCTTAATTTCTTGTGAGAGTTCCGTGTATTTGCTAATTTTTTGGGTGAATGCATCTTGGATGTTGTGTGTATTGAGTATTGAGATGTCTACGATGTAGGTAACTTTGTTTTGCTTGTCTATGAGAGTGCTGTCTGGTCTGTTGTAATGTATGCTTTTGTCTGTTAGGATTGTTCTGTCATAGTACATCTTGTGTGTCGAATTTTCTAAGATTGTGTCTGTATGTATTTGTAATATGGTATGAGTGTGTTTATTAATTTGTGTTTGGTTGCAAGCTTTTGGTGTATTATGTTTGCTACATGGTTGTGTCTATGTAGATAATCTGTTTGTGCAAGCAGCTTGCAACCCGATGTAATGTATTGAATCGTTATTATTATTATTATTATTAAATAAATTTTAAGAATTACCAATTTATAATATTATTTTTTTTTATAAAAATTAAAAGCCTGTATCATTTCTTTCTTTCTTTTTTTTTAAGAAATGAGAACAAGAGCGATAGTCATCTTAATAAGAGGGGATTTTAGGTCATCGTGCTTAATCAGGATGATTTTTTTTAAGTTGATTTTACCGATCTGAGAGCTTAAATTCGATTAGAAAGTAAAATTTAAAATATTGTAAACAACAAAAAAAAAAAAATTCGCATTTTAGTAATCGAATGGAAATCGTAACTCATACAAGAATGTGAAGTACCAGGAAAAACTCCAATAATACTTAGTAATTACGGAAATTTAGGCAAAATTTTACTTTTAATGTTGCCAATCGTCCGTATATTATGGCGTTATTTGAATAAAATTGTTCTGATAGGTCGAAACGATCACATTCTTGCTTATGTTCGCCATTATTATATACTTCAATCACCTAACAGGATAAGATTGTAAAAAATTACAAAGCCCAGGAAAAATGGTATCGATCGATAGGGGGATCGAGACATGTAAAATATCCCTAATGAACTAGGGGTCAGAGATCAAAGGTTAACGAGATATACATGCCTCTAGGTAGCATAGAAAGGGGAACGGGTCGCGTCGCGCTCCATACTGGAGCGAAGCGAAGCACAGTATCAAACCGTATGAACTGCGAAACTTTCAGCCTCTATATCTCGTTAACCTTTGATCTTTGACTCCTAGTTCATTAGGGATATTTTGCATATCTCGATCCCCTCTATCGATTGATACCATTTTTTCCGGGCTATGCAATCCTATCCCTAACAGAACCAGTTAAAGCTGTGAACAGCAACACAATCTAAATAAATGAATAAAATCTTACCATCTTTCCTTCGTATTGATCAAATTACATTTAAGTTCGCACTGTTCATGCATACTTGAAAATCACGTATATCAATATGTAAATATTACCTACACTTAAATGTAAATTTTTACAGAACGTGACGGTTTTTACATCGACTCCACAAACACAGAGTTTTAATGACTTCTAAACTCGTTCTATCGCATATATTTTTATGCTACGCTACTTCCTGAATATTCTTATGGATACTACGACATATTTAATAATTATTACTTACACGTTAAAGCGGAATACATAAGTAATTTAGGTTTATATTCTATTTATAATTAAATCCGAGACAATAATCTTAAAATAATAATAATAATAATATACTTTTTTAGCGTAGGAAGTTAGTAAACACAACTTACTTTATTGGCCGTAAACATGGTCGATTTTGTTTTCTGATACTTCCTTTCAGTAATTACCTAACTTATATAACGTGTTCAAGGGTAAATTTATTGTAAACTTGTAAAAGAAACAAGAACAGTAGCAATCCAGTAGAAAGTTACCTTTCAAAATGGTGGAATTAGGCCATACGCTAGCCATCTGTCGGCGGTTTTTCCCCCTATAACCATTATCATCGTTTATAAAAGATTATTCTTCGGCTGATTATAAAGAAGATACGATTATCGAAAGACTAATCATATTTACTATAATCGATTTTATTCATTAAACATTTCTCGATACGTGGTTATCGTTAGGCCATTGACACTTATTCTGTATACGTTATGTAGGTCTCTAGGTCGGTAGTAAAATATTCCTATGCGCTTCTATTATGACCTTCTTGCGGGGTTGTATAACTCTTTTTCTTACACGAGGAAGTGCAATTTATGTGAATTATTACTAAGATTATTATATTATATATATGTATATATCTTCAAACAGAATTATTATAGACATATAAGTATGCATTCTGAATAGATTCGAATATATGATTTGTATATAAAAAAAAATTACCCTCGAGGAGATAAGAATTGGGTTTTTCTTTTTTTTCCTTCGCTAAAGGGAATTTATTTTATTTTATTTTATTTTTCGATCGTTTCTTTTCGTGTTTCCAGAACAGAAACAGAAAAACAATTCTTGAGAATTGCTGGGAATTACCAAATTCAGGAAAAATTGAGCAAGCATCGGGATTATTTTTGTAACGATCTATTGAATTTTTTTTTTGTTTATTGATTATTGTAGTTTGAATTTTTCTCTGTTTTAATAAAACTACGCTAGCCGAAAACATATACAAGCACAGTTTATATACTTTTTAATTGTTCTTCTATCGATAAAAATATTTTAAATGTTGTATTAAGTCAGTTTAACACCTTTCGAATGCGTAAAAGAAACGATAACCTCCATGTTTACTCTCTTAGAGATCTACGAACTGTTAACTTCATTCTACAATCAGAGCATTTCTTCTATAATTAAAAATGGCTTCATAAGACGTTTAAAATATTTTAAATTTAATATCGAATAAATTTTCAATTAAAAAAAATTGCTGATCCAGTTTAAACTTCACGCACTGATACTTGTTCATACAAAACAACTTTCCTTTTAATGTGGTGTGTCGAAACGATTGTTTATTAAAGTTCTATCGTTTTAAATATGTTTTTCAGGCTATAAAATATATTACAAAGATTAAACCTGTATTTGTTTATCTCCGCATGTCGTCCACGTAACAATTAAACTTAAATTACAACAATAAGAGTATTGTTAACTGATGCTGCCATCTCTTACTGGAATGAGGAATAATTTAAACGGGTATGTAAATAAAAAGGTAGTTTTATTAATGACACACAATTAATGATGACGTATACAAATATATTAATATTTCGAAAAATATTTTTTGGCTTAATTAACATTTAAAAGACGTTAATCGTTTATAAATTTAGCGTGGTGATTGGTTATAAAAAAGTTACCAACGTTCATAGTTTACTCGTTGAAATTTATTAAATTTTGACGTCCAGGTCGGTGACCCGCTGCTATCGTAATAATAATCTTGATAATGTGGACGTACT
>WUQG02078939.1:0-27055 GCA_011317285.2 Androctonus mauritanicus | reverse complement strand
GCACCTTTCATCCTGGCTATAGACACTTTTGGCCAGCATTGGATGTCTCATCTTTCAGATATATATATATATATATATATATATATATATAACTGCTGCACAGGAACACACAGATGGTTTTGTTTTGATAGAAAACGTGACTATCTGAATTTCCTGCAGGTTTCTGTAATTGTCATCTCAGGGCTTAAGTCTCCAATCGGATACGGTCACACATTATGCGTCTCTCTACTAACAAGGACAACGTTGCTATGGCTACGAGACACCATTTAAAATGAGAGGATAAAAGAGAAAGAGAGTCGAGGATAATGGCAAGGGGACACGGAAAATAAGAGAATAGTTGGGAACAAAGTTTGTTGAACAATCAACTGGAATGACTAAAGTATTACCGACTCAATGGACTTAGTCATAGTTATACTTGTTCCTTCCTGCATTTTAATGTCGTCTATAACTTCCACAAGAATAAAATTTTTGATTATACCAGAGTTAAATTTAGACTAATTTATATTATAATACCCAAACTCGGTTTTATTTTACTCTTTGAAGTGAGTCTTGTAATTTTTGTCTTTATATATAGGCCTATATATATATATATATTTTTTTTTTTCCTTTAATGATATCAGTTTTTTGTGCTTTTTTCTTTTATCATATCTTTAAAATATTTTCGATATTTTAAAAAACGTGTTACAGATAACTAAAGTTATATATATACTGTATAGAATTTTGAAATATATAAAGAATTCCAATACAGAGAAATTTAGAATATGATATAAAATTGAAAAGATTTTTTTTTTTTTTTTTTTTGATAAAATTGTAAGGAAGAGGAGGGAAAAAAAATTGAAAAACTTGCAGAGAAAAATATTTTTTTTAAAGATTTGTAACAGGAAAAAAAAACTTTGTAGTAAAAAATAATATGAATAGATATAAAAAAAGTTACAGATTGACGGTTAAAATATATTTTATATGTGTTTGCAATTTATTAAAGTCGAATCAGTTTCATATAAAAATTAAATATTGTCGAAAGTAGACTACTAGCATGGCATTTAAGCAAAATTTTATGAGAGTACTTTTGGCATATTCTTTTTTTAATATTTTTTTGAAGATTTGCAATAGGAAAAAAAAATTGTAGTAAAAAATAATGTGAATAGATATAAAAAAATTACAGATCGACAGTTAAAATATATTACAGCATGTATTTACGATTTATTAAAGTCGGATCGGTTTCATATAAAAATTAAATTTTCTCGGAAGTACTCGTATGAAATTTAAGCAAAATTTTGAGAGAGTACTTTCTGGAATATATATATATTTTTATATTTTTTTCACTGAAGTCCCATCGGTTTCATAATATGAATATATAAAACTGATCGCATATTCAGTTCCACATGAAATTTTAACACGATAGAAGTTTGTACAGTTTATTTATTTATTTTTTTAATAATTAAATTATGCTTAAATTCCACGAGATATTTTTATTTTATTTTCACGCAAAATTCGACTTAACTAATATGCGTCGTCTATTTATTTTATATTATTTTAATTTTCTGTCAGGATTTCGATGTTGTTTTCGAGGAAGAAAATTTTTGAAAAATTAAAAAAAAAAAAAGAAGAAAAATAAACAAACGTAATTAAGTTTTAAAATTTTAATTAGGCTAATTAAATGCAAATTTTGAAGCTTCCGCTTCACTTGCGAGTTTATTAAACACGGAATAATATTTTCTTTCTCGTCCATTCCCTTATTAATTTCTTTAAAATGTGATAAAATAAATAAATGAAGAGGAGATAAAAGCGATGCAGAAAAATATATTTTTGCTTGCGTATTTTTTCGTGTTTTTTTATTTTTGTTTGGAAACAATATAAATGCGATGTTGGGATAAATAGTGATGAAATGGTTGGGGTAGCAGCCGGCAATGACAGGGAATATCTTTAGCCAAGACACTTCTTTATTTTATTTTTTATTTTATTTTTTATCAGGGAAGACGAAAGATAAAAATCTGTAGAAAGGTTCGCTTAGCTTAAAGAATTTCTTCCACCCAATACTAGTGAATCAAACACCAGATGGAAATTGTGTCTAGGATCTCTTGGCCTTCGGCTAATGCCAACCTTGGTAGTTTATGATATTTTCCAAAATACTATTTGGACAAAATCGAAAGTTAAGAAAAGAAAAAGTTACGAATCTTTCGAGAATTGAATGCCATTCGGTTTATAGAGAAGCGAAAGATCAAACGTATTCTGGTTATGAGAGTTCAAACATGTTTTATTTATTTGGAGTATATATGTGTGTGTGTGTGTGTGTGTGTGTGTGGAAAGCATCAATTTAACATACAATTTATATATTTGAAGCTTTTTTTTTTCTTCCTTATCGAGTTTATTAACTGTATATATATTATGATTTTAAAGAGTATTTTTTAGGTTAAATTCTGCAATTTCGATCGTAAAATTTTTTTCTTTCTTTAATAGATAACATTCCGTTACAGATCCACTTCACAGATTTTTTTTTACTTTTAATTAATTAATTAATTAGTTAAAAAAAGACAAAAACAATAAAATTCCTTCCGAAAACGAAGCTAGTTAAATAAAGAAACGTAATAAATGAAACGATTAATAAAAATTAAATTTCCTCCGTTTTTTTTCTTCCGAAAATCGTTAATTATGTATGAGATATATAACGCTTTAAAAAAGTGACAGTTAAACACGACGTGGATGGCGTTTAAGGAGCGAAAAAACGGTTGTTTGTACAAGAGCAACACGATAAAAAATATTGCATACAAACATTGATGTCGACCATAAAAATAATGATAGAAAAAGTTATATAAAGTCTTCCATCTCATTAACAACAAAAACTTTGACATATCAACCATTTTTATGTTGAAAAGCAATCATCAACTCTAAAAAATTACCCTCTTTGTCAAGCCTCGGGTAACACTGTTGACAATGACAGATACAGTAAGTTGTTGGCTAGTTTACTAACTGTGTTGTCAATGAGATATTGTGCTATTCCTTTGGGCTGTGCACAAAAATCGCTCTGATAAGAACAACACGTCATATACACCACTGCAGTCGCATTGTGATTCCATTAAGTTGTATGATTGTACTTCCACCCAAATTCTTCTCATTAGAGGTGTTGCTATTGACCGAAAACTGTAGTAACGAAGTTACACGCTAACTTTAAAAAAAAAAGTCTCTCTGGTAAAGAAAAAAAAGAAAAATTATTTTAAAAAAATCTCTCGTAAACAGAAAAATAGTTTTATCGCTGATATTTATAATTATTTTGCAGAGTTAATTTTTTTTTAACCATGCAATAAAAAAAAGTTCAGTTTACTAGATTGTTATATATATATATATACTATATATTTTTATACGGGTTATGAAAGGATTTTAAGGTTGTAAAAATTTTTTATTAAATTTATTAAATATGATTAATTTTCCTTTGATAAGAAACGAAATATATTCTGCACTCTTTTTATTTTATGTGCAAAGTATATGGGATCTTAAAAATGTGATGTGGAAGGAAAAATACTTTGCCTTAGGGAAATATATAAAGAGGAGGATGTGATGTTTCATCTTAAAAGAAAATCTGAGCAGAAGGATGTCTTCATGCATCTTAAGGGGTAAAAATGTGTGAAAGAGAATAAAGGTTACTTTTACATTTCAGAAAAAAGAAGAAAATAATATCCCATCTTAGGGAAATGGAAGAGGAACATGCACAATTTTAGGGTGGAAAACTTATTAACATAAGAATACTACTTTGCTTTTTAGTAGAAAATATGACGTGAAAAATTTCATTTATGAAAAGCACTATATTCGAAATTGAATGTGTTGATATCAAAACCTTTTTAAAAAATATAATTTGTCATCATATTCTTCATATGTTGTTAATACTCAAAAACAGAATATCTAAAAAAACAAAAATTTTGTTGAAATATTTTTCACACACTATAATGAAAATTACGACTCTAATTTTTATTTATAAAACTATTTTTTAAGGCCACATATTTTATAATGAAATATTGCTTGACAGGATTTTGTATTGTATAATACAGCTTTGTTAGATTTACACAACGTTAGAGAGCAAAAAATGCAATAAACCCTGAAAATTTCTAAAGATTTCGATGAAAATTAAGCAAGATTTCACAATTTTAATCATTTTTTTCATATTTTTTGCATATTATTATTATGTTTAATTTCAGAACATTGTTCTTATTCATTCGGTTTATTCGAAGAATTTTAGCTATCCTCCTTACATTGCTAAAAGTTAAATCTCCGTATACGAACATAGGATTTGTGAGAAGAGACAGATATATATACGTATATTATTAATAGAAAATTTAAATTACCTAACGGATTAAACCCGAAAACAAAACAACAAAAAAAAAAAAAAACTATTTATAATCATTTGTCTTTTGTACGACAGACTTTTGTTTCTGATAAAAGATTCTTTTAAACATCCTTCAAACATCCGAAATACAACATCAATCAAGTATGTTGTCTGTCCTAAGCTTGTGGGTAAACATAGCACATCTGCGATAAAGCGATATTGGTTATAACCCTGTTTGCTATGGATAAGATTTGAAAACCCAAGACTCTTCTTGATTGATGCGAATCTTCGAAGACTAACAGATTCTATAAAAATTTTAAGAGATTTTCTTATTGGGTGACATTCATTCAGAACCCAATACGATAACACACTATCAATTACCGCATGCTACTTTAGTAACATAGCATAGATCGGAAAACTGGGTTGAATTGAGTAGTTTATTATCCATTTAGATATAATGGAAGTGTTTTCCTTTTTCGGTTTTACTTTGACACGATTCCTTTTTATAATCACATAAAGTTCTCCGTATGTGATCGATCGTGCATCATTTATTAGTATATCCTTTTGAAACTTTTACTTTCTAAAATATTATTTTTGTAACGATATTTAAGAGAAAAAAAAAAGAAAAGAAAAAAATACCATAAACAATCAAGAGAAATTGTCCATTGTTTTCCGCATATTTCTTGCATATACTTCCACTTTGTAAATATCCATATTGAAAAATTATTTTAGGGGATTCGTGATTTATCTCGTTTTGCTGAAAGGATTTATTATAAATGATTCAAACATAAATAAAAATATCTTCCGCCAGCTAGGATATTATCGTGCAAAATTTTATTACTTCTAAATGCATGGTGAATAGATAGTAATTTTTCGTAAGTAAGGCAGAGAAGAAATTTTATTTTTATTTTTTATCGATTTTCTAAAATGATTAAATTATTTTATGTAATTTTAATATATTTATATAACATTACGGTAACTGAAACAAAAAAGAAAAATGCACGTAGAACGGTAGCCGTGCAATACTTGTGAAGAAAGTATCATCATCATCGTTATATCGCAGACAAGAATTGCTTTGGATGTCGCCAGCCTTGACATAACAGTGATTCCTCTTCGTTACAATGCATATTTTGAGGTTTATGACATAAAAATGATTCTCAGCATACGTTATGCATGAGTTTTTTTTTTTTTTTAGACTATAGTGTATAAATATCAGAAATGTATTTACAGAAGCAATTATAATTATCCGCCTTCGATCAAAATCGATTTTTGCTTAATAGATTTCAGTAAAGAACACTAAAGCCGAATTTCGCGAAAATTGGATATTTTTACGTGAATTTTTGCCAAAAAGTGTTGTTAGCGTCGCCATATTCGTTTATCTGCATGTGGAATATCGGCATTAAAATGAATGAATATCATCCATTCCAGTTGGAATCCAGTTAATATTCATTTGACTCACACTGAGTGGATGATATTCACTCATTTTAATGCTGATATTTCTCATGCCTACTGAGGAATATGAACGATTTTTGCAAATATTGCGAATTTAATTTAAAAAATGGCTTACTATTACGTCATGCTGTTTCTTAGAATATTGAAATTAAATTTTAATTGAAATTGCTTCATAAATTATTGTTGCATAATAATACATTATTACGTCAATTTTATTATTTTTGCGTAATAATCACCCAGTTTTCAAACTTACCAACATTTGTTCTATTTGTTTTTTTTTTTTTTTGCATATTTTACGCCCCTTTCCAATGAGGAAGATTAGTAAGAGACGGGGCCAGTTCCAACCATAGGCTGCTTCTATTTGTTTATATAACATTTATAGATATGGACAAGAATAACTTTCATGATTGCTATCAAAATATTATTATTTATTCATATATTGAATGTTATATTATTAAACACTGGTAACTTTCCAATAAACTGACTTAAGCAATTAATTTCGTTGATTTTTAATTCCATAATTGTACAATTCGATATGGATATGAATATATATAGGCGCTCCTCTAGTTACAAACATTCGTACTTACGAATGTGAAATTGCAAAAACTCTTGAATAATTTTAAGTAATATGATAGCAAAAGGGTCTAGCAACCGATGTAATTTAAAATTACACAGTTAGTTAATGCATTACAGCAGTATTTCAAGATGGCAGCGATTATACCAAAAATTCTTAACTTTATATTCGGAAATTTTCATTAAAATCTGTGAAATAAGAAACTTTTAATTAGTCCAATTATGAAATATATTACAATATACAGTATATAAAGTTATTTCAGTACTTTTGGATACAAAATAACAGCAGTATCTGAGTTATGAAAAACCTGATTTACGAACAAAACTTGCATAAGAATTATGTTCGAAACTAGGTTAACGCCTGCACATGTTATAGGCCTATGTACGGTATGTTCTATTTTGCATTGCTCTCAATAAATCGTTACAGAATAACAATTATAATTTCCAAAATTAAATAAATATATGCGTATGCATATAAAGGCAACATTAGTGTGAATACTTTAGATTCCATTTCATAGTCGACATATTTATAGATTTATTCCTGAATAAAAATTTTATTAAAGCAGTTATTTCAATTTAAAATTAATTTTGTGTAGTGTGGCATAACATAAGTAAAATGAAGCATGATTAAAGTGGCTGGAAATGCAATTTTCGGTTAATAAAGAGTAAAATGCAACAAATTATTCTATTTATCAATGCCAACAAGTTTCGAAGAATATAAAGAAAAATACATTAATTAATTTATCTATCTCATTAACTTAACAATCACGTACTTTGTCGCAACTTTATTGCTGACATTGCATAATTCGCAATCCTATATAAAAATGTTATATATATATCAAATTTTGATCTTCAATTTTGGTTGACTTTTAATGCTCATAACTTTATATCTTTTCGATTTTTTTTTTTTATAAATTTGTTGCATATAAAAATAGATTTTTAGTTTTATTCTCGATTTTTTTCCACCGTATTAAGACTCCATAATATTATTATTTTTAAATTTTATAATGCAGTTTTTGCTTTTTTAAAATCATTATTAAGTTGCGTTTAAAAAAGAATTGGGATAGTTTATCATCATTTTATTTTTCTGAATATTCCCTGCATTTAAAAAAAAAATTAAGTTTTAAATTCTGAAATTTATATATATATAACTTATATAAAAAAAAAAATATGTATCTAAAATTATATATTGCAACCCGAAGGATTTATTTTAATTCTTTTACAAGATTATAAACACTAATTAATCAATATACTTTAACCAGGCAAAGAAAACTTTTCTAAATTTTATAAATTTTACGTGAAGTTTCAGAAAATAAACAACGAGTTTCTGTTTTTTTTTTTTTGTATTTTTTTGTATTTTTTCGAACTCTTCGATAAGAAAAATATAATAATAATATTTTTCCTTTAAAAAACTATTCTATTAGTTTAGTATGAGGTATATTTTATGTTATGTTTCTTTTATAACAAACTAATACAACAGGTTGTTAAAAGCAGTAAACAGTATACTCGCGAGTTTATAATGATAAGAAATTTTGTTTTTTTTTCTTTAAAAAAAGATTGTTTTCCTTTATAAATTCATTTAATAAATTAAATAAAAAGTATCAAAAATAAACCGAGTAAAAGGGGGATTTTTTTTTTTTAAGAATTAGAACTGCATACAAGTTGTTTTTATTTATTTATTTAGAAAGAATTTTCAATATTTTTAAAGAACAAAATCTCTTTTGGTAATGATTGACAGCACGCTTTTAAACAGGATTCGATTCAAATTTAAGATATTCCTACTACAAACGGCATTAAAATTTAAAAATTTAATTCATTCAAAAGCATGTTTTCTCTTCCTCCTCTGAGCTCTCTCTCCCTCTATCTAACTAGAAGATTAAACATTAAATTTATTTGTTAAAAGATTAAAAATCAAATAATTTGCATTCTTTTAAAAGAGGAGAGTAGATTAAAATTGTTTAATTTGTTAAATATTAAAATTCGACACAAGTGTAAAGGAACAAACGTTAATACAAAATTTATTATAAAATATTCAATAGCTTTTATTGACATTTCGAGAACGATAAAGCAATTTCATGCATATATATATATTTTTTTTTTTTTCTGTTTTGTTTTTAATTTTTCTCTTACCAACGAAAGGTAAAAAAATTAATTAAACTTAATCTTGGTTAAAAGATTTAAAAAATAAAAAAAAAAATAAAAAAATTTTCGATATTTGAATTTAATTAAACAAAAATAAGTTTAGAGATACAATATAAATTATACGGTGGTAATCAGTTGGGGAAAGTTGGTGCCATAAGGGTTTCGCGGTATTAATAGATTGTATATTCCTCAGATAAGAGAATACATAATGTATAGATAGGTTGGTTGGGAATGGGGTGTGATGGATAATGCGAAATTTATCATTGTTATCAGTTAGTTATTTAGCAGCTGCACATTTAGCTTTACCCATCTCTGGATTGTGAAACGATGAAAACGTAATTAGCGCACCGTCTGAATTAATACTGATTTTGCACGTCGTTTCATTTTTGGTTAGGATGATTGAATAAAAATACAAAAAAAAAAAAAAACTGAATGATTTCTGTTCATTTTATAATTCTACACGAAATTATTTTTATTTCCGATTTTTTTATTATCGTATAGAGACGTGAAAACCTGTATAAATCGCAATATTACTTACGTGATTATATCTGCAAAACGTACAAAAAAAAAAAAAAAAAAAAAAAACTCCGTAATGATGCTTAACGTTTGTTTAATCACTGCAAAAGAAATGCTGACTTTTCTCTAAATTTCTCGTTAAGTAAAGACTTTTGTTAATTTTACAAAAAAAACTGCACTTGGTAGAACTAAGAGTGCTTATAAACTGAACGAGCAATTAACAACAGTAATAATATACACTGGTTTATTATTATTATTGTTAAATAACAATAAGAAAATTTAACGCCTAAGGGTTATAAAAACGAGCATTTAATGACAATAAACAATTTATTTTTCGTCTTCGAAACTTGTTTATGATGCGAAATCAAGTTTTGTTTACGAAATTTCGACTTTGGAAACAGCAGTCATAATTTATGATCAAGCTACTCTATAGTTTTCGTCATTGTTGGATAGCTTTTCTATTTTCCATTCTATCCATTTTTTTCCTTTTCATTCAAATGAATAAAGATATCTTTATTCATCTACAGAAAAAGAAAAGGAAGAATAAAAAAATAAAAAAAAATATTAGAATGGAAGTTTTAAATTTCCGAAAATAAAGAATAGTTTCTTTAGCGAGAATAAATATTTAAAAAAAAAAAATAATAATAATAAAAGCTGTTTTATGCTTTTAAATCTTTATATTATTCAACAGGAAATTTAATCTGTATGCTTTACTAGTAAAAGATTTCCTATAGATGCCAAAGAAAAGATTAAATTGATTTCAGAAATTGTAAAGATATATATTTTAAGAAAATCAATAAAGATACTTTCAAAGAATCATTATTTTAAATCAAAATAAAAATATTAAGAAACAAAAAAAAAATGTATAAGATAATGTCGAAATTTAAATTTAATATACATGATTTTGAAATTTTCCAAAATATCCATTGATTTATTGGTTCATTCAGTTTTTTTTTCTTTTTTTTTCCCCAGAAGAGTTATTAAAGAATATATGCTGTAGAGTAAAGTAGTCTACGAAAATATGAAGCAATTCTTAAGGAAAAATCTGTTGTTTTCCACAGAAAATATGAAAATCGATTTTCTTCACACATTGTAAATCAGTAAATCAACATTTTAACCGAAAATTATCCTTAGTTAAATGAGAATTTAAGCAAAACTAAACTAAAAATATCATTTTTATCATAATGGAAACACGCACGGACAAACACTCCGTAAGCGCTTTATTAGCATCTTATTGATTTATTGATTAAGGCAAAGTTTTTCCTTTCCTTATTATTATTCTTAAAATTGATCATTTTTATAATTATCAGCTAATTACCTCCGAAATTATCAGTTCTTTTTAAACTATAAATTTTAAAAAAAAAAGAAACATTGATCATTATTTTCATTTTCATTGGAAATTTTCCAAGGAATAAACTTGTTTATTAATTGTCCAGAACGAATTTTTTTTTTTTTTTCCTTCTTCTCCCTTTTATTTCTCCCGTAGTTTTTCCACTTTTCTTTTTTTTTTTATTTTTCTTTTTAGTAATTTTCTAAATGATTGCTTAATAACTCTTAAACTTTTATGTATAATTGTCTATCAAGATGATGTGATCGACAATAAGTGCAGATGTTGCCTAATTAGTTTCATTCTGATGATTGACATAAAAAAAAAAATTAAAACATTAATTGATTTTTAAATATCGTTTCACAGAAAAAAGAAAAAAAAAAAAAACTATTTCGGTTTTGAAAGGTAACATTTAGATAAATTTACATAATTACATAATAGTTGTACTTGGTTTAAAAATTTTGCTCTCGGTCGTCATTCGTCGGAATGTTCGCTAATTTTGTCGAAATTTGCTTTTAATCTTGCTGATTATACAAATTTGTTTAGTAGCAGATTTTTTTTTTTTTACAACAGTTAGTTTGTTTTCGGAAAAGTAAATTTTGCATGAAAAACTGCAGACATTCTACTTAAATGTGTAAAAGTGTTTAATATTTTCCTTTCCGTAAAAATCGCAGTGTTCAAAATTAAAAAAAAAAAAGATTGAGAATTATTAATTTTCAATTTTTTCAAAATACAGATTATAAAGATTGAAATTGCTATCAATTTTCTATTATTTTTTTTTCTAATTTTGTAAAGACGAAATTTTGACTTTTCGAAAAAATACGTAAAGTCTAAAATATTTTTAGAAAGGAAAAATAAAAATGTGAAATCTAAAACTTTTCAGAAAGAAATGAACCAACTGAAAAGTAATTTGGTAGATAAAAGAGTATTCACGATCACAGTTTCCCATTCTACATCATTACCAGTTTAACCTTTCAGTCATCGCTTGAGGTACTTTTTTTTTTTTTTTAATTCATCACCATCATCATCACTTTCGACACTTCATCTCTACCATTATGTTCTATTTCATCATCTACATTCTTTAATTCTTTATTATCATGTAGTTCAACACTATCACTATGTTCACTATCATCATTATTTAATTTTTCACTCTACATCATCACTAGCATGTTATTCATCACTATCGCTATGTTCTACTTCGCTATCATTATTTAATTTTTTACTCTACTTCATCACTAGCATGTTATTCATTGCTATGTTCTACTTCGCTATCATTATTTAATTTTTCACTCTACATCATCACTATCGCTATGTTCTACTTCATTATCATTATTTAATTTTTCACTTTACATCATCACTAGCATGTTATTCATCACTATCGCTATATTCTACTTCACTGTCATTGTTTAATTTTTTACTCTACATCATTTCTATCACGTTACATTATTTGATTTAAATCTGTTGGATAGACAGAAATAAAGAGAATGTATACAAAAGTTGTATAGATATAAATGTTAAGACTTAATTAATTAAAGGACTTAATTAATTAAAAAAAATTTATACAAGGTAATTTTACCTGTTTTAATATTTATGCTATTTTGTTTGCTTGCAAGGTATTATCAGAAACGAAAAATGATATATTATTATTTTTTTTATATATTTACCTTTACCAGAGTGATAAAAGTATCGTTATCATGTTTCTTCAAAAATAACTGATATTAATACATTTATCAGATTAATAAAGATAAAAGAAAAAAATAATAAACATTTTAATATTTTTGTATAGGTATAACATAAAGTATATCATTTTCCATAAAGTCGTCAAATGAATTGATCCAAATTTATTGATTTTCTGTCAAGGAAGAATTTATCATTGGTGAAATTCGAAATTTTTTGAAGGATACTAAGTGAAAATCAATCTTATTTCCAATTTTGTTGAATAATATTTAATAATTTTTGTTTATAATTTGTTAAATATTATTTAATAACACTGTAACACGACTTAGCAAAAAATTACAATTAATGAAATCAATTTTTTTTCCTCATAGAATGTTTTCCATATATGAAATATTATTATTTTTTTTATTAGTAACAATGGTTTTATGATATATTATTCTAGTATAATGATATGAATAATAATATTATAACAATACTTAAAACAAAACTAAAAGCTGCACAAAAATCTGATACGATAATGATAGAGTTCCAGCGTTAATGGTAACAGTAGATTTAAAATATTAAGAGCCAAACTATCAATATAAGAAACTACATTGTTAACAAAGACAAAGAAATATAAATAGAATAAAACTATTAAAATAGTGTAGAAAAATTAATGATAAAAAAGTTTTAACTGTACAACATAAGATACATGATAAAATTTTACAATCTAAGAAACTATGATATGATTGTACAATCAGCGGCAGAATAGACAAGTAGATTAGGGGCATGAGCCTTTTCATAATATCTGTCAGTATTTTTTGAAGCTTTTTGCCTCAAATAGAGCTAAAAATGAGTAATCTAAGTAAAAACAATGAAGTGTGTTTGCTATGCAAATGCTATTCAAGATAAATCCATAGTCCATTACAGTCAAATCACCCTCTAAGCTGCTTCTATATAAAAATCTAGACCCGCCACCGTATATAATATAAGAACTGGGCCAGATTTAGATATAAGCTAAAAAAGCTACAGCTTAGGACTTCACATTAAAAGAGGCCTCACGAATCAAAAAAATTAAGTGCATTTGAGAAGGACTCTTATGAGCAATACGTATAAATCCAGCTCTCCCTAAGAGAGCATATCACGTGATTTTAGAACCTTACAAAAGTGCATTATAATGCTATAATTATGCCATTAATGCTTGATGTACTAAAAAGATAATTGCATATCACCAGTCCAACATTGCATGCGAACTATAGCACTATCGTCATGCTTTAGCAGCCAATTAGTTCTATAGAAAAAATATAGAGACAAAACTAAATAATTAAAAAAGCATATACTATTAATTATCGATAAATTACTAATGTATAAAATTCAAAGAGTTTGTCGCATTATAAAAAAAAAAATAAAATAAATTACAGATTATGAAAAAATGAGAATTTTTGTAATGAAAACAATACGTAAAAAATGGCTTTACACTCGGAAAATTAATCAACAATATCATTTAAAATGTCAAAAATAATTCAGAATTTATTTGAATAAAAAAAAAAAGATAGAAATTCAATTTAAATTAATTTTTTTCTAGTACAAAAGGAACAAGATAAAAAAAGTATATTTAAGTATCAAAATATGATGTTTCAATGCTAATAAATAGCTTTAAAAAGCTACTTACGATTCTCAATAAGCAGTAGCTAATTTCTTCAACCATTTTTTTTTCTTAATATCAGAGGAGTGAAGAGTATCTAAGTGGAGCGTTGCTAAGAGACCAATCTTAAAAGAGTGTTTACATTGCTTCTACAACTCTCACCTTTCTACAATGAAACCCTATTAATCTGGAAAGAAACTCTTTTGATTCCTTACAATATAATCAGCAAAAATCATCCAGCGATTCTAAACGAATTTTTAATTTTAAATATTATCGCATATAATTAATTTCCAGAGAATTAAAGAAATGCAGAAAAAGCTTTATTTTTTCTTTTTTTCCATTTTAAAATTTACTCAACAGATGGCACGATGTATTGCAAACTGTTAACGCTTTAATTGTTTTGAACACGTAACGTCCGCGTACGGTAAACATGTTATTTAATATGACGATTGTAAATGCTATACGTGAAAGAAATTTTCTCTCTTTTGAATATGAAAAATAAGCAGTTTTTTTTTTCCTCTCCCTCTGACCTTGGATAAAAAAAATAATAATAATATTAATTTACTGAAACTGGCAACAGTGAAATGCGATGATTTATTATTGGATAATTTGAATTTAAATTATCCAATCGACTTTATTTATCAAGAAATACGAATGTTATTTTAAAATATTGATCAAATTAACTTATTTTTTTTCGTTACGAACTTCCAGCTTTACGTTTAGCGCTTTATAATTCGACTGCACTTGTTTACGAAGTCGACAGTATTCTTTCGAAGGTGTGGAAAAAAAAGTTAAATAAGTGAAATAAAGCCTTCTAGATTTATTGATTAAAATAAGCGGTCTATAAACATAAATGTTTACTATCTTCCGCAATATCTTTAGCATTCACACCATTGGAAACTAAAATAGTTTAAATATTTAAATGCTCATACGTGCATACCACAAATAATTAAACTTTGCAGTAGCAATACATCGTTGTATTAAAGTTTGCTTTGATTAATAATTGCAACCATCGAGTTTTAATTATTTTGTATCCTATCATTAGAAACGAATCATGTTGTGAAGTAATTATTGTCTACTCCTCCTATAAATTAAATAATTAAATAATTGAAAATTCATTATTAATTGCACAAACCAAAAGTATAATATTATCGAAGTTGGCAAGGTCCATCTTAAAAGTTTTAAGACACAGAGGGGGGAAAAATAAAAGGAATGTGTGGATTTTAAATGCGGCTGGAAGTTTCAAGCTTAAACCGTAGTAGGTACATTAAATTCGACTTCAAATTCGATCTTTTGAAGTAGGAAGCGACTATCTACGTTTGGTTAAAGACAAATATTGCTGTAGAATATACTCTACGCTGCATTTGGAACTTTCACGACATCATTAACGTTTCTAATTTAGTAGACGGTTAAAAGGCTCTTCTGAAGTGTCTCACTAACTCATATATAAACAAGTATTACAGGAAATGATGATTCTCCTAAACAAATAACGGAAATAATTCCCATTGACCCATTTAAAACTCAACTATCGATATAATAATAATAATAAGCTATACAACTAATGTGTAGAATTACTGGAAAAATCCCCTACGGTGACGTTTGTTACTATAGAAGTCAATTTTAGCCGAAGCAACTGGAAGAATAAAGCGCATTAATAGATCGATAATAGTAATAATCCGAATTTTAAATTTGCAGTAATTAATTTTATAATAGTTCTTCAGTACTGTAAAGGTTTATGATGATAATTATGATAGACGAGAAGATTAGTTTGAAAATTAAAGCAATATTATATCATTAAATTCTCATATTCTTCAATTAAAATATCCCCAATTGGATTTTCATCATTTCCAGATGGATGATCAGTGAAGTATCACTGTACAAACCCAACACGTGATTCTGTATCTGTTATGATTGATGTGGACTTCGATTCTGACATCTTGATGTATATATCAGAGTATATATATACGCTAGGGCCAAATATATTTGATTAGATCTCGATTCTTCCCTTCATTTTTTGTTGCCTTTTTTCCAGATTTAAAATTAAGTCGTGCCTTGTAATAAGTAAATCTAATAAAGGAAGAGATGTCTTTCTGAAAGACGACTTCGTTCACGATATGGACACAATGTGCACTTCACAGAAAACTGTACCTTAAATCTTCATGAATATGGCTAAACTTAATGGATAAAACTGCGCTTAGTTGAATGAACTTTTTTTTATTTTGAAGAAGAAGAAGATATATCTTGGCGAATGAAGTTCATATTGTTGAACAAAGATATCTTCCTGAACAATTTATCTTTCCCCTGTGCAACGGTATAATGGCGGAGTTGCATTTGTTGTAGATATTGCAAAAAATAGAACGTAAGTGTTGCCTATAACTAATAATCATTTTGACAGATTAGGCAGTAGGACGAACTGTACGAAAACATCAAATTGGGTGAAATATCTTCACCCGACAAATATAAATTTTATCACGAAGAAACCCCACTCTTTCCGAATTGATAAAAGGTAAAAAAAAATAATAAAAAATTGCTACATGTGTTTCTTAGAATTATATCTTGCGTGAAAAAAATCGAATGCATATTCTTCTTTTGGAAAGTCAAGCATAAGATCCGATGTCGTATTATATCGATCTTGTTATGTCTTTCCAAAGGAAACGTATTGGCGAACATAGCGAGTAATTAATGAAGAGGTTCCATATCGGGACGGATTATGTGAAGAATAGCTAGTAGCGATTGCAAAGATATAATTCAATAACAGCGTGACGTTTGCTTGTTTGGCGTCACGAAGCGAACTTAATTTACCAGTTAGGTTAAGAAAATGTTCAATTGATTCCGTCCTTCTCCACCAGAGGTCGTGCAGAGGAGAAATGAGAGCAGATACAACGACGGAGCGAAACTGCGTATTCGTCAGTCGACTCGGAGATTTCTCTTGGACTAGCTGCTCGAAACTGTCTACATACCTCTAACCTGTGGCTACGGACTTATATAAGCAGCCCTTTCAACATCCTGCTCTGTTTGTGAAAGGTAAGCTAATATCTAACACATTGACACCACGGGTTAACTGCTGAGGTTATCTTGTAAGACTTGCAGTCATCTAGTCGCCTACAAGTTGGATCTGTCATTCTTCCGTGATGTATTAGCAGTTATGTCAGGTGGCAGTGGTGCACTGGGGACTTAAAGGAATTAATAATGGAACGCAACTTGCGGACGACTTTCCGAACGAATTACGGCTTTTAATACCATCTTTTTATACATTCATGAACCCGTTAAACGGTACGGTTTTCTTAATATATACAGTCGGGGTGTGGAGTGAGAGCAGTTATCGATACTGTTGCAGTGATTTGCAAAGAAGACACGTCCTTGCGTTCGAAAGCAAGGAAATTAAATTCAACTTGGATTGTTCGGTGTTAAACCCAATTAGTTTGTCCACATTATGTAAACATCAGACAGTCAACGATAACTGTAGCTTGTCTCTCTGCTAATGTAATGCCCTTTATACTATAAAATGTAATCCTGTTTACACTTTCCTATATTACATACCGAGTATATTCGAAATTTTTCCTAACGAAATTGTAAAATTTTCCATCTCGAATTCAAATTATGTTAAGAATGTGTTTCTGTTTTTTTTTTCCTCTCTTTGTTTCGGTTTTATTTATTATTCCATCGCGAAATTTATAGATCGAAACCTCCAATTTAATTTTCTTTCGGTCTTGTTTAAAAAACAATCGGATTCGAACTGCATCAAGGAAGAAAAAAAATTGCACTCAGGTTTTTTTGGTTTTGTACTTCATTAAAAATCTATTACCAACCGTTCATCAAGAGTAGATTGTTTAAGCAATCGTTAATTAAGCAATAATTTATCGTAAATTACTCGAATTATCGTTAATTATGGTGTAGTTAACTAATTCTTAACTAGCTTTAATAGTCCTGTCGGTATGCTTAAGTTAAGCAATTCTTTGACGTCCTAGACTATGGTTAAGTTAACGATGGAGTAATCGAACCGCTTGAATTATGTAACGGTTAAGTTTTAATCCTTTATCACCGACTGGTTTAAGCGTAACTCTCAGGACGAATTAAGAAATTTGATTATTGGCCACACTAAAGGAATCTATTAGCAAATATCCCATTTATCAATACCGGTACAGTATAAACGACGACGTTCAGGAATCGGTGGTAGATATCGTTAATGATGGACGATTGATTGAACAAATTGATATTCAGTTTCCGAATGTATGCCGATATAATACCGAATATTAAAAAAAAAAAAAAAATTTTGGTAGATATCAGAAAACCGAAATTTACTAGTTTGTGAAATGGATATCAATGTGGAGAGCTGGGAAATGGACGCCATCACTTAAATTACTACGTATATCTCAATTTCCATTTCTAGAACGTACAAAGAGAGGAAATAATTTGTTTAGTACGTTCAAGATGAAAAATCAAAACATTAGGAAGAGGTTTTTTTCCACCACTTTCAACTGAAATCTAATAAAATATTCCTTTTTTTTTTTTTTTTTTAGAATGTTCAAGCTTTCAACTTTTCCCCCCTTTTATTCCACTTCCAATCACGATGTCTGGTTGTATTCTGTGCGGTCTCTGTATACGGCCATCTATTCTTCACACGTCACATCTTCTGGACATGCGTTAAACCGTTCATTCCCCCCTTGTGGACGTCGGCAATAGGGTTAGTACTTCAAGCAAACGCTTGGATGGATAGAGAATGCCTAAATGAAACGAGGTATTCACGTCACGATCTCGCTACCACTCCAACCTCCAAATTTCTCCAGTTGGGAAACGAATGCATCAAATACAATCTTTGCTTTGATTTTTCATTCTTTCTATTCTGTATTTTTATTTCTTCATTACGCCTTTTCACTTGGAAATATTTTTGCAGAATTTTTTTTTATTTTTTCCTCTCGTTGTTTAGCGATAGTTTCTTCTATTTTACGCAGCGGCAAAAACGGATCAAATTTTTTTTTAATATTAATTAATTAATTTGTCGCCATTATAAAATAATATTTTTAACTCACTTATATTTATTGAAAGATTTCCGTCAAGTTTACATTAATAACCGTACAACATCAAGAAACAGTAATTTACTTCGAATGTCGCGAAGATTCTTTTTATAGAAAAATCTCCAAAGATTTAAGTATCGAAAATGCTAATTTTTCGTAAATAAACAGATTAATAATTAATTATGTTAGTTGTCAAACAGCTAGCTTTTCAAAATAGAAATTTCTATTCATATTCTATGTTTAGAATTATCGATATTAAATATTTACGTTTATGCCATCTCTTTGGCCAGATAGCCTATGCTTAATTAATGAATAATTTAATCATTCCTTTTGATGAATATTTAATTAAGGTGGTATAAACGGAGAAAAATGACAAGAAGAAAAATAAGATTCGTTGCGTTTAAATTCATTAATTATCATCCGATACTAATATCTTTAAAATATCCCAGAATGATGCCGGTGTTGATACATGCTGTGTGGATGATATAAGCGAAAAGATCCATAATAAATTCAATGATGCATCAACATGCAGTGTAGATCTAGCTAGATGTTCTCGTTAACAAATATTATCGTAACGTATGAATTGCTCACGACTAAAATTTGCTGCTGCGGAAGTATTCGTTAGAAGTCTACGTTGACATCGCCGGAATGCATCGTTACTGTTTAATAATCTTTAGAAATTCGAACTTACTACGCTAATTTTATGTCTTCCTTGATATTATGATAATTTTATAAAGATATCTTAGTAATCACTCACGTTATTAGGCCAGTTTACGCGTTGAGATAGCATTATAGATTCGTGCTACGGATAATTTTCATTGGCGACGATTTTCGATTTTAATAATTAAATCAATCTTTCCCGTTTCGATGAAATTCATCAGAGAAATTATGATTACGATATTCAAAAGTTGGTAAATTTTCGAAAAATAGAAAAATAATCAGTTTAAAAGCATTATCGAAATTTACTGATGGCTATCGAGTATCGTCGGATCATTTACTACACAGTAAATGTCACGCAATCTATCAACAAGCACAATAGAAAAGTTAATTTACAGATAATCAAAGCTTTTAAATTAAACATGAACATCTTAAACATCTGACATGTTTGTGTTTGTTCGACCCGGTTTTTCTTTTTATATACCCATACATATATATATATATTTTAAAAAATATTTTTCTATTGATTGCTTCCTTACGTTGGCCATTTTACTGTGTATTGATTATCCTCCGCTATCATAATTCTCTTTGTGTCATTTGCAGGATTCTGTTTATTAAACTTGCGAAACGTCATATTGTTAAACGGTATCTTTGCAAGAATTTTATTCATATATTAATTGAATTTAATAGAAGAATCGGTGATTAATGTCTCGGGATATTTGTTGAACGTGACCTATATAAACCTGGAGTAAAAATTAATTCTAGACATGCTACCTTTTAACATCCCTTTTGATCTGTATAATATAGCATCGCTGCGAATTAAATTTCTTAATTTAAATGTTTAAAAGTATATTAATTGCTATGAAACGAAAGGAATGGCTATTTATGTAGCACATATTTTAAATTTTTAATAATTTATTATCATATATATTTATTAAATTTTTAAAATATTTTATGTCAAATTCTTTTTACCTAGAAACCAACTTAAAATTTCAATCGAAGTGACGTTTGTTTTTCGCATAAATTTACATAATTAATATATATGCATAACTTATATCGATTATTCATAATTAATGTACGTTAAAATTATGTTAATTTATGACGAAAACTACAGAATTTTACGTTGTTCTTTTAAGTTAGAATTTATGTAAATTTATATGTTTATATAAAATTTACGATAAGTAGTCTCTCTAGTTTGCATAAATTTGCATAGTTAATGTTATGTTAACTTAGTCTAAAACTTAATTTTTTTTTTTTAAGTAACGTATATATGAACATCTATATTAGGTTATAATTTCTACTAAATTTAGATATCTCTAGTAGTAATTTTATGAAGTAACATTAATTAAAGGTGTCTATCCAAACTTTTCGCAAATTTGTTCTAAATTTTATAAATTTTAAAAATATGATAAAAAAAAACTTTTTGGTATTTTGATGTAAATCAAATTTATAGCGAAAATATATCTAATAAAGTTATTTATTTTTCGTTAGATTTTTTTAAAAAATTGTTAAGATGAATATTTGGAAAAGAAAAAAAAAAATTCGAAATTTTTCCATGAATATATAAATTTTTAAAAATATTTTATTTTCAAATTACGGAGTTTCTGCCAGTAATAAGTTATGTTTACTGATGTCAGCAAACATCTTCGAAGAGTATAAAAAAAAAACAAGAGAAACACGTGTGTTCTTAATTTTTTATTTTATTTTATTTTTTAATATAAAACACAACAGTTGCATAAGATTTCATTACGTGTGCTTAAGTAATTCGATGAAAAATGTGCGCCGACTAATAAATTAACTTACAATATGTGCCAAAACATTGTTAAAAGTTCGATAAAAGTGTCCTTCCATGTATAAAATTTCTTACCCATTAAACCGAGACAAGAATAACAGACGAATTTCCGGCTTGCAATTTAAGAGTTAATTCCGTAAAATGTAAAATTTGGGAAGTAAATACAACAGTGTTTGAACCGTAAACATAATCAATCACTTAGCTGGCGCCATCTTTGTCTGTAGCTCATTGAATTTCTTTGCCTGGTTAAAGCGTTACTTACAATGACTAGCAAGATGGACTGTAATAACTGGAAATCGTACGAATTATCCAAAGTAAAATTACTTTTACCCCCGTTTCCTTCCCTTCTTCTTCTTCTTCTTCTTTTTTTCTATTTTCTTCAAACCGGAAAGTTTTTAATTAAAAATGTTAAGTTGCAAATGGATGAGAGTGAAGGAAACAGATTGTAAACATTTACTACTAATTTAGTGATAAAATTGCATGTTTTATTTCATCGAATTAAGTTGTTTATGAAGTAGCATTTAAATTTTTAAAGCCAATTTTGTTTTGTTTTAATCTTATACGTTATGGTTATCTTTATAAGTTAATCGCGAAAATTCAACACTTAGTCGAAGATAAACTCTCCCCCCTTCTCTCTCTACTTGTGCATTTTTAAACCGTTTTAAACGGCTTTTAGTGACCTGTAATGTTAAATATATTATATTCTATAATTAAAAAAGACTGTTAGTGTATTTTTTTATGATTCCAAATTAAAAAATAAAAAAATAAAAAATCTACGAGCAGAACGAACAAATTTTGTGTCATCGCCGGAATGCCATATAGCTGGTTATAAATTAAACTTAATAAGATTTAACGGAGTAAGTTGATATTTTAATTCATTTATAATGGTATTTTATGTCTTCCAGTAACGTATTTTAATTTTCAAACTGGCAGTTCTTAAAGTTACTCCAATTTTATTAAACGCTATCAAAAGTTGACTCACTTATCACCCGATATTTGATTCAATAATGGAGAACAAATTAAAGGTTTTAGTCGGTTTACGTAGAATAGTAGCGATTTGATTAATATACCTACAAGAAAAGGGATTGAAAAGGTCTAATCTCTTTCACGCTCCCATTATTCTTCAAAGGGAAAATTGAGGAAAAGCAAAGAAAATTGGCTAGGTGGAAACAAACAGATATATATGTATATACGTATGTATTTACGTACAAACGGGTTAATATTTAATTATATAATTTAATTATACAGCTACTTAAAACTTTCTTGGTTCGATTGTAAAGTAATTCAAAGTTTTATTCGATTTTGTTTCAAAGTGGAGGAGAACCATCAAAATCTGTTCGATTCCCATTGAAGTTTCTTTTTTCCCCCCTCCCTTCTCTTCTAACTGAAACAGAAACCAATCGTTTTAAACAATTTACTATTAAATAGATTTCTAGACTTAATGGAATTTACTCAAGTGAGATAATTACCTCATTACGAAGTAATTAACGTATTTGTTCTTTCGAGATGTAAATAATGATTGTAAAAGCCCCCTTTTAGTATTGGTAACTGTCCTTTTTTTTTTCTTTCTTCCTCTTCCAACTGTATCTATTCCATTCGTCTGAAAGTATCTGCAGTGTTTCATATTCAGAGTTTAATTCAATAAAATTCTTATGGTGATTAATAATAACGGTTGAGTGCATGTTTTAACGACATCGTTTTATTAATTTGTTTTAATGGAGATGACGATGGCTTATCCGTGTATTGTAATTCCCCTAATTAGTATACAACCGGTTCTCAATATAACGTAATTCGTTATGTAAGTCAACGAGAAAATATCAAAAAAATAATAAAAAATAAAAAAAAGTATTAAATAAAGCATAAAATCTATTTGTTTCCTTATTAAATCAAAATTCGATTAAAAAAATTAAAAAAAAAATCTTGCCTTCTGTTGAGATCAGATTTGTACATTTAAACAAATTTTGTCTTTCTGTTCGATCGGATTACTTAACGCTAGATCTGTAGCGATTGGTTCGATAATAAATCCTGTAAATCAATTTTAAATCTTAATTGGAAGATCTTAATTTAAATTAACCAATTAGCCTGGTTTGTAATCGAATATCGAGAATTTTTCATTAAGAAAACTATCATCTCCGTTTTTTCCCCCGATTATTCCACTAATCTAATTTGCATTTTGAACTACAAAGTACAAAACAGAACAATAAACGTAATACGAATGCCTAAATTCAAATTATTCAATAAAAACATATCGAAATTTTATAGAAAAAATTAATCCCGCGTTTAAAAAAGGGAAATTTTATTACATTATTAACATAACCACGCCTCAAAAGCCTATTAGTTAGTTTAAATTCAAAATTGACCAATACTCGTTTCGTAAAGAATCCGACAGATTATCGTCCGAATTACATTCAAACTAGCTATCTTAAATAACTAATATAATATCTCTAGTCACGTATCGAAATTTTTAAAAATGTTAACCCACACTTTTACGAATCGAAACTTAGTAAATAAAATAATCGAAATCGGATTATTTATCATAGACTATTATAATATCATTAACATAGCCACGCGCGCTAAACCTGATTTGTTAGTTTAAATTTAAATTAACCAATAAACTTTTGTTAATAACTTATACAATACATTCTTCGATTTTAAGTTATTTTAAATAAATTCGATTACTCTTGCCACGGGAAAAGTTAATAAATCTATTTATAACGTAGTCTGAATGGAAAATTCTTGTTTTGTAGCTTAAAAAAAACTTCACCAATCCAATCTACAACCTATTAATACCAGCATTTAAAGAGATGATATTTCGTTTGCTTTTTTTTTTTTTTTTTAAAAAAGCAATTTATTAAACACGAATTAAAGTAATAAATATTTCATTCGGTGGTAAAAATAAATTATCAAAGTGAAATTGGTGTCAAATGCAATCGATTTTTCTTAAATATATGTAATCTTTTGTATAATTTACTATTTATTTTCCTATTGGATTTTGTTCATTAAGTGCTTCATAAATTTGCTTTCTCCTTGAGGAGAAAGCGATCTTTATTAGAATTACTAACTCAAATAACACTAGATTTGAATTCCCTCAAGGACACAATTAAATATTACCAAACTGTAAAAATTGATGCAGATATTTTCCAGTAATAATTTCGTTTTGACGACTCATTAAAATTCATAGAAAATATATAAATATTTTTCGTTTATTTACTATTTTTCTCTCGAGATACATATATGTACTAAGATTATAAAATTTTTGTTGATTTAATATTACCGATGTTTGCGATTCATTTAATCTATTATATGGGTTCATACGATTTGATAAATCGAAAAAATATTTGCATTAAACAGAAATAATCATTGCTTTCTTTTAACAGCAGGAATAAAGAAAGAAAGAAAAAAAAACATTTTTAATTTATAAAAATAAACTACTTACGTTGTTTTTTATGTATTTATTATTTTCTATCAATGCTTACATGAATAATTTCGAATTATTCAAGTATATAAATGGCTGTTTTGATTTAATGGTCATGAGAGATTATTTATTACAATATTTTATAAATTTAAAATATTTTTAATGGCATTTAGATTTATTTGTCATAAATATATATATATATAAATTTTTTAGAATGAAGTAGGTCTTAAAGAATAAAAACATAATCATAATCCATTAGGATTTTTTTTATTCTGTACATAAATGTGAAGCTATATATAACTTTACATTTGAACAATATTTGGCAGTGCTGCATAGCATTCGTATTGAAGAACATCATCATATCAAACATGGCACTAACATTATAATATTTTTTTATACATTCGTAGTTTTGAATGTTCTTTAGAATTATAAACAGTTTGTCAAATATTTTCTTCCCCTCCAATATCCCCTCCGCTGTTTTTTGTTGGCATAAAGCCAGACCAAAACAAAAATTCTCGTACAAAGGAATGGTATCACTTACTACTTCCCCTCTATATAAATGTATAAAACCAGTTTTTACACTCTGGCAGCTTCTAGCAAAAGCTAGCGCAAGCTCGGATTGACAAAATGATTTTTGCAAGTTAGAAACCTCAGTACTAAAAATTGCTGGATATTGTTTGCAAGATAGCCTTTAAACCCGATTCTTGAGACGAGTTCGGCGTAGCACTTTCCAAAAGCTATATCTGTCCATGATTTCTCAAAGCTATCTGCAGCGCTTTAATAATCCCTTGTTCACTCACTGGCGGCGCGATTAAATCTGCTAAGTCGTGTAAAGATTCAGGCGCATGGGCCATAGCAATGCGGACGTCTGCTACTTCAAATAAACTAGCATCATTTTCATCATCGCCCGCTGCAATGACAAGGTCTCCCCGCCCTTCAAGGGCGAGTACTTTAGAAAATGTTAGCCCCTTTGATGCAGCTCGATCTGTAATTAAAAGAATCGTGTAACCCTCTACAAAAGGATCGCGAATTGAAGAAATATTAAATAATTTTTTGTCATACAAGCGTTCGGCAATGCGACTCATCTCCTCTTGTGTGCCAAAACATTTGACCAAAGGAACTGTCGATTGCGGCAAATCGCAAAACGATTGCACAGCAATATGCTCCTCTTTTTGACGCAGTCTCAACGCTTCTAAATAAAGCGTTTGCTCTTCGTTAAAGCGTTGGGGACGCCAATAACAGCAATCCCCCTTTTCAAAGCCCGTGTACACTAAAAAATCCCCTGCAATCCCCTCAAAAGCCATCTCAATCTCTCGTAAAATCCCGATGGGCATGTAGCTGGTAATAAGACACTTTTTCTCTGGCATTTTCAGAGCAATCGAACCATTTTGTGGCAGAAAAAAATAGGGGAAATGAAACTTTGCAAGAGCCATCGAAGCAAAAGAATATGTACGACCCGTCGCCATGGCAATACGCCAACCTTTTGTATGAAGATCTGCTAGATAACGCACAACCTGTACAGGAACTGTATATTTCTCAAGGGTAATAGTCCCATCAATATCCAAAGCAACCCAGCCCGGTATAAAACAATTTTCTTTCACATTCTCACCCCTTAGAAGATATGTACAACGCTACACCGAAAGCAGTTTACTAACTGGTTCTCCCGACAATTGTGGCGCATACACCCGCGGCACGCGCTCATTAAAAAAACAAAGGACTTCGTAAGGAATTGTATCACAAAGTCGCGCTATTTCCATGACAGTAATCTCTTCCGCTCCCTGTTTTCCAATCAAAATGACCTCTTCGCCGACATACGCCTCTTCTTGTCCGATATCTACCATCAATTGATCCATACAAATAGCTCCTACGATGGGGAACCGCTTTCCTCGGATCAAAACCGAACCTCGGTTAGAAAGGCAACGCCGATACCCGTCACCATATCCAATTGGCA
Organism: Androctonus mauritanicus; assembly: GCA_011317285.2. NCBI lineage: Eukaryota > Metazoa > Arthropoda > Arachnida > Scorpiones > Buthidae > Androctonus > Androctonus mauritanicus. The sequence continues at coordinate 599 of WUQG02078939.1, read as the reverse complement.
CCGTTACAATCCTCGTTTGTCTAGTAGCAATATAGCGATGGCCATAACTAATACCAGCTCCTTTCTCTACAACTTTAAAATAAGAAATTTTTGCCTTGAGAGAAAAGTAAGGAGCTATACCTGCAAAAGCAGAGCCTGTTGCAAGAGGAAAGTACCCAAAAGATAAAAGTGATGGACGAACCATATCAAAATACGATTGAGGAAAATAAACAGTCCCGCCCGAGTTTGCCAAATGACGCACCCAAGAAGACTTATTGAAAGGAGGTTGACGAACAAGCGAAGAGAACTCAGCAATTTGCTGCAAAGAGAAAGAATGATTAGCCTCGTCTGCCATCGCGAGATGAGAATAAATACCCACTATTTCAAAACAGGACTGCTGGAGGTATTCAAAAAGAGACTTAGCGCTAATGCTGCGCACTCCTGTGCGGCGCATTCCCGTATCCACTTCCAAATGAACCCGACATTTTTTATTAATAGAGCGACATTTATGCGCTACCATTTCAGCCTTGTAACGCGAACTAATAGTAAATTCTAAATCAAAATCAATGAGATCCACGATCTGATCTTCATGGATCGCCCCTAATACAAGGATAGGAAGT
>WUQG02078828.1:0-27060 GCA_011317285.2 Androctonus mauritanicus | reverse complement strand
GAAAGTTTTAATATTAAATACTTTTTAAATCTATTTTATGAAAGGTTTTTGAATATCAATAATTACAGTAGTGTATGATAAACTGTATTTTAAAGACATTTATAATTAATCAAACAACGGCATTTTTATATTGAACTAAAATTTATTTTTAATGTGAAAGGTGTTGATGCTTCTTATTAGATCATTTACTATACGTTGGGCTTATCATTTGTAAGTTTAATCTTAAGTCTCTTATTGATAAGGACAATTTAAATAGCATAAGTTTCTTTTGAAAACCAAGCGAGACTGGTATCTTTACCTTGAAAATGCCTTTGAATTCATTAAATTTTGAATATAGGTCAAACCAGATGAATCAAATAAACTTTACATTTTATTTCAACCCGAACTCTTAACAACTCTCTAGCCTTAAATTTGTTATGGGAATAGAAAAATTTTTTATTCTGATCCTCCACAGAAAATTTTTATGCTTGAATGATATGTCTAAATTATGCAAAATTTATATTTTTAAATTGTCTTGATTATCAAATTTATTTTAATAATTTATTATTAAATTAATTTAAATATATTTCTGTAATAAATCCTGTTAAATTCCAACTTCAGATATATTGCTAATGATAAAGAAAAAACAATGTTTTCAAAACAAAGATTAAAGTTATAACAGTACTGACTGCTTTCCTTTTTTCATAAAATACTAGTATTTTAGGCAGAAATTTGTTTAAAATATTTTTTCTATAAGTTAGGGAACAGGATGATGATGATTACATATCATATCATGCAGGCAGTTCCTAACTTAGATAGATCGGCACATAGACTTACTTAAAGATTCCTGACTAAAATCAAAAATATAAAATTGTTTAGAACAGAAATAGCTATATTGCACGAGATACAAGCATTTTTCTCCTAATTTCATCATTTATTATATTGTTCTATAGGCTTATTAGGTTAGTTTTAGTTAACTAGCCAGAACCCGACTTCTCCTGAAAAATTGAAAGTATGGGACTCTGAATTGAATCCCAAACCTTCAGGATGGTAAATGACTGTATAAAATAGTTATATTAAAGAATAAACACATAAATTAAAGAATAAGCATATTAAGCTTAACTATTTTTTAAGAATTTTTTAAAAATGTTACCCTATACTGTGTTACAAAGATATGTTTTGACTTATATAAAATTTCATGTAATGATCATTTGTGGAAATCAGGATTGCCTGTAATTAAATTTTTTTGTTCATTTTAAAGCATTCAAAGTTCTTCATATAATATGAAGTTTAAAAAATGTGAGTTCATTTTAATAAAAGTTTTATAATAGTTTTGATAAAGTTCAACTTCTATGAGTAATAATATATCTAATTTAATAACTGATTACATAATACAGTACTCTTATTTTTTAGATAAGCATTGAACTGAATAATTTTGTAGAAATGTAATTCATTCAAATAATTGTCCTAGTGAAATTAATAATTAAATGAAATGGTAATTTGTAAAATAATTCAAGATATTTACAGAGATAAATAAAGTTAATAAAGACCAAGAAATCAATAATATAATCCTTTTCCAATATTCTGATTTTTTTCCCCCCAGTATTTATACTTTTCCTGAGGGTAAATAAGAATGTAACAAGGATACATTACCCAATTCATGCATTCTACCATATTCCTTTAGAACAAGGGTTGCAAAAATGATCAATAACAACCCCAAGGATTGTTAATAGAATCTATTGGGGATTGATTAAATATTTTATTCATATTTATATATTTCATATTATTTCTACAAATAAAGTAATAGCAATGCTTTTACTACTAAATATAAACCATTCATAGTTTATATTCTAAAAAGTTGATTATAATTTTTTTTTACCAAAATAAACATTTAAATGAATTTTTTAATTTATTTACTTGATCTGCTATAGTCTTCTAGAACCATTTCATTGGCAAAGTTCTATAGCAGTGGTCTCAAACTGGTAGCCCATGGGCCACATCTGGCCTGCAAAGATGTTTTAGCTATTTATTTAAAAACGTCTTAGTCATAAAAATGCAATGCAATGTAAACTTTTAAAGCATATTATACTCAACTTGTGCTGTGCTGTCAGTAACTATTGTATCAGTAAAATATTTTCCTTTCATTGTAATTTTGTTTAACCCAGCACAGTGTAATTGGAATCTGAGAGAGACTGCATTATCAAATGTATTTTAAGTCTGTAAATAAGCACTCTTTGGCAATAATCCAATAGTTAAACACCTTTTATTTCGTACAAGCGTTTGTATGAAATAAAAGCTGTTTAACCATTGGATTACTGCCAAAGAGTGCTTATTTGAGTCTTAACATACATTTGATATTAAGAATTAAGGCAGTTTGAGATACATGAATGAGACTGCATTACCTATTGCACTATGCAAAAACTTTCAAAAATTCTTTACCTTCAGGATTTTTAGATTGGATTCAATTGCAATAAGCGTATTTTACATTGCATTTATGATTTCAGAGAAAAAAAATTCAGTGGAGTGTCTCAGACATCAACTACACTTATTTTTTTCTCACAGTTTTTTTTCTTTATATTTAATATATTTTTTAAATTTTCTGTTTTCACTTTATAGGGTAGTATAATATATGGCTGTTTATTGAAATATATTATTATTTTCTCTAATATTTAATTTTTTCTGAAATATTTTTTTGAACATACTCACTTTTTATATTATCAAGTTTTTAAAAAAATATTTCATTCATATATTAATGTTATGAATATATTAATGGTAAAATGCTCTATACTGATTAGGAAATGAAAGAAATTAGGCAGATTGTTGTTAAATATATAAATTAATCACAAACTGAATTTTACTAAAAATCAGCTCTCCCAAGAACCATATCTGAAAATATAAAAAAATATCTTGCTTAAAATTTTATAAAATATAGTCTTATGTAATGAAAAAAATATTTTGGTTTATTTGATCTAATAATAATTCCACAATATAATTTTAAGTTAAAGCTATATCTCATTTGCATATTATGCATCATATTAGAAAAAAAATTGATAAAATATTAAATTTAACAGGAAAGATCATAATTTTTAATTTGTTAACAATAAAACATATTCCTTTATATATCAGAATTAAAAAATCTTTAAAATATTTAAGGGGTTTTGAGATATAGAAATTCAAATTTAGCTCATGGTTTGTTTACATAGTAATGCAATTATATTTTTCCATAAATTATACCCATATTAGCAAAAAACCCGGATATGACTTTTGGATCCTTGGTTACCTAGAATACACTGTCTAGTGTCAGAAAAACAATAAAATTATAGAAATGACAGCAAACTATTTGTTATGACTTTGAAATATGATACTTTGTTTATATAATAAAATTGGATCAGATTATATTAAATTCAATAAAAACTCAACAAATAAACATAATTGTATCAGAATTGTTTTATTTGATAGAAAACAGATATAGGAATGGAATAAAATCAATATTTTTGAAGGAATAAGAAAACTGTTTTAATGACATGAGTAATTACTAGATTCTCTCGGAAACCAACTACACTGTGATGTTACTTCATTTCAACTACACTGTTCTGGGTTTAAAATATTCGACCCTTCATTTCCTTTCAAATTGCGCATTCAGCCTGCATGCAATTTGAGTTTGAAACCACTGTTCTAGAGAACTATACTGGATCAGTAAATAAGTATTATGCAAGTACTAGTATTTTAGGCAGAAATTTGTTTAAAATATCATTATTATTCTAGAGAATTATATTAAAAATTTCATTTCTATTATATTGCTATATTATGATTTATATTGAGAATATGTTAATTTATTTTTAAAATGCATTATTTTTATAAAGGAATTCAGAATAAGTTTAAAAAAAAAAATAATTCAGAAAAAATGAAAAATAAATAATGCTTCAAAAATAAATTTTTAAATTAAAAAAAAACGTTAAAACTATTTGAAATATTTTAGTTTTATACAATACATATATATCAAATTAGACCCTTGTTTAGAGCTTCATAAAATGTTTCCTACATTTTTCAATATAATATTTTTTCTTTATGATTAAATTTAGATACTTCCTCAGAATATATTTTAAATGGTTGGGGTTGATGAAGTGAAGAATTCCAATAAGAGGTTATGATTTCAAAAAGTTTGGGGACCCTGCTTTAGAACTTATCCAAATCAAATATCTTTTATTATGTCAAAAATAATGATGCAGTTTTGATTATTTTCAATAGGTTTGAACCTCTAGCAGATATTATTGAAAAATAGTTTTTTTAGAACATAGAATTTGTTAAATCTAAGTTTTCAAAACAATTTTTTCCGTTGTTGTTATATTCAAAGTACTTCCTAACTTTATGAACTTTTTACCTTTAGTGAATTCTAATATGAGAATTTAATTCAAATTGGATGATGATGATGATTGTTCATTGTTTGTGAACATTTTTCTCTTTATCTATAATAGTGATATAATGATAATTTTTAATGGGTTTGTATTCTAGTGGATACTAATAGTATATACTGGAATTCAAACCCATTAAAAATTAATGGGTTTGAATTTCATTTAAATTAATATTTACCCAAGATATTGTGCTAACAGATAGCCAGAGTTAAATTCATATACAATACGTCCCAGACTTTCATGGTTAATTATGTCCAAACATTTTCTATATAAGTTCAACAATATTTAAATTTGATAGATATCAATGAGTGTGTTAGCAAACAGAATGTCCAAACGAAATTTATGAACATACTTTAAGCACATAAGAAAATTTAAGGTTACAATTAATATTTTTGCAAAAAGATTAAATTGAATAATGGATTTTTCATTTGATTTTATGGAAATTCAGCAAAAATGAAGATTTACACATCCACTTAAATCAGAGATCTGTGCTATTTATTTATTTTATTCTGTAATGAAAGGGTCAGAAGTGGAAAAATCAAATTCCATACTTAGGAAAGAAGCATCAAACTTACATGCTTTCATCAAATTTTCTTAGAAAATTAATTTATTTCAACAGGAATTTATGAATTTTTATATAAAATTTTGATTTTATATATAATATACAGAAGTTCCCTGATTTAAATAAATTTAATTTGATATAGTTTTTAAACTTTAGATAGATCTAAAGCTGCTATTAGATACTGACAAATACTAATGTATTTAAGGCTATTAATTTTATTAATAAAGATAAAGGTCATTTAATAGACATATATTATAGATAAATTGTTTGTTCCTGTTAAAATGAGTTTTAACTATCAATAGTCTATAAGATTTCAGATTAAGTAAATTTTTTTTATTAAGTATATTATTGTATTTAACTTGACAAATATAAGATAAATATTTAAGAAAAACTTTAGTTTAGTTGGAAATAAATGATTTTTGGATTTTTACTAACATTTCCTTTCCATAATTCGTTTTTAATTAATTTTTAATAGACTTGTTACTTTAATTCATATTTATTTATATAAATTTGATGATAAGCACATTTGTTGTTTATAAGTTTGTTATAATCTGCTTTGAAATTACTTTCTTAAATATTATTTCATACTCATGTATTAGTCACAGTTAGATCTATAGGTGATTAGAGGGATTCTAGCCTTTTTTTCCAAACATTAGCAAGATATTTAATATATTTAATAACATAAAAAGTATATTAACAAATAAAACAAAATTAAATACAAATGTTTTCAATGTATTCTAAGGCTCTATTCAGTCATTACTTATAAAAAAAACTTATGTTTTCTAGGTTATATTTATAAAATAACAAATAAGTTGTGACTTTTATATGTAAGTTTGCACAAAATGGCCAAAGATAGTCCCAAAACATACTAAAAAACATTTCCTTTAATTTTATCTGCTAATAGCAGTTTTTCTCTCTTTTTTTAAATAGTCGAAGTTATAAATCCTTTTTAGCTTTTACTAATCTAGAATGTAGAAAGATGAAATTATTAGAGTGATTTAATAATTAAAATGTAAATATAAAATATGCTTTAATATTTTTGTTTTTAGCTCTGAAAATTTTTCTTTGTCCGTAATTGGCATGAGGTATGTAACTAGTGATGAACATGTTGGTACATTGCTATTTTAATAAATCTGAATACAATATATATATAAATTTCATTCAAATCAGGAAAATGTTAATGTAAAATAGTATTTTGTCATTTATGAAAATTTTAATTTTTAATACATTCGTAGTGAATATGCAATAAAAGCTATATTTTGGAGCTTCATTCAAAACATTTTGGATTTATGATTATCATGATCTACAAAATCAAAAATTCATCCAACATAGTTATTTAGGTGCCTTATTTCACAACAGGCTCTTCATACTTCAGTCATCTGTACTATGATCTCATTTATTTCAAAGCTTTTACCTTACTTTAAAGTGCCAATTAAACTCATATCCTATTCCATGTTGATTCATTCCTCATGCTCATATTCAATAATTATATTTATCTCATTTTTACCTTTCACTTCATCGTTCTCTCTAATAGGTTTAAAAAGCCATTCATTGCACAGCATCCTGCCATTCTTATTTTTAATACCAGATATGTCATCTTGTTCTTTCCTCATTACTTTGAAAACATCCCTGTATTTTTTTCAGAATCATTGTGCAATTTCTGTTAAAATTCTTTATCAGTCTTGGAACTTGAGTGAAATGATTTATCAGTTGAGTTATAATCAGAAAACATCTCAAACTGGTATTCTAATATGCACAGTTATCAATTAAAATATAACTCGCATGTTGTTAATAAATCTTATTTAAGTTAATAAAAATTTCATGACAGCTACATATATCAATGGATTTCCAATAAAATTGACTAATTCCATTCTTAAGTTTGAATTTATGGTTTTGGGAACTTGCAAATGACATTTTTTTTTTTAACTAGCCAGATTGGCAGGGGATTTCTGAGCAGTTTCCTTTATGTATAGTATATACAGGTAACGAAATCAATTGCAAAGTCGTTGTGACGTTTATATCGGTACATATTCATGACGTCGTCACTGTTTGGCCACTAACAAACCATGTTTGCGTGATGATATTATCTTTTGACCATTTCTAAGGATTATCCCAACGATAACCTTGTATATTCGGTGATAGGATGTTTGAGTTCCCTTGATTCATCCGAGATTTGTATTCTAAACCTTAATAATAATCAAACTTTAAATTTTTAGTTTATAGGAGCCAGTAACATGCAAATTCGAAGGATTAACCACGTATTTTCGTCGCGACCCCAAAATGATCAACTTTTGCGGCCATTTTAAATTAGGATATGGTATGTTATCTTCGGTTATCTTTGTGTCAAGAATATAAGAATATACAGGGAACAAAAAAAAATTCATTTTCGTACGCTTACATATACTTTTATAGATTAACATATAGGTGGTAATAAATAATCAAGTTTTGTTATCTACTTGTAACTTAAATACAGGGCTAGATTAAGCACTAGGTATATGTTTAAAGGCCCCCGCCAATAGAAGGTCTCAAATGAAGATTACAATTATCGAAAATTTTTATAATTTTTGAAAAGTTTTTGTGCCTACGTACCCCAAGTGGTCGATCTGGTCCTGCCTACATGTGAAAACAGCACGAAATTGATGGAGCTCAACAAAATATCTGAAAAATAAAATTTGTAAATGGTACTGTTACAAAAATTTAAAGAGAATGGGCTTGGTCAGTTTTATCTATAAGTTTACGTTACTAAATAAGAAAATAATTTAAATATCTCTAATCTTGGTTTATTGTATCCTGATACATATCATTAGGTAATACAGATGCAATGGAATATCCGGACTTCATTTTTAAACTCGTAATGTTACATGACGCCTGAAAATGTCAACTGTTATGCAATTCATTATGTATTTTTGCAATATAAATTAGTATTGAAGACTTAGAGAAAAGATTTTATGACATATTAGAAGGAATATACGAACTTTATCCATTTTATTTTCAGTTAATTAAAATTGTTTGTCAATAAAAATTTGTTCGTTGACATTATTCTTGTTTCGTAAAAACAGTGAGAATTATGACGAATTGTAATTTATGTATATCATCGTTCAGAAATTTTTAAAACGATGTTTGAATTGCATTCTGGCATCATTTAAAATAATTTTGAAGGTTATTTGTGTTAACGAAGAATAACAAGAATAGCACCGATCGATAAATGATAATAAACTAAATAAATTTCTAAAATAACCATGATGCCTTTATCTTTTGAAGGGACGACAATATGCGCGATGAAATTACAATATAAAAAATTATTTGCTGCACGTAGTAGTCTGGTAATATTTAAAACAGTGAGCTTCGCCATCTTGAAAGTTCTCTGACTTTCCACACAGGAATTGGGTGCATCGCCCAACAGGGGGGCACTTAAATTACTATTGTTTCTTGTGAAAGGAAAATGTGAATATCTACAATTCTCAAACATATATTTGATTCTATTAAGTTTTATCTCTCTAGTTGGCAGTTAAAGAATTAAAAATTCACTGTCAAGATAATTTTTTCAAGATGGCGGCGTGCACCGATTCAGGCAAGTTGATTCAGGTCTACCGGTAAATACCGGTTTTCATATTGGATTTTCATTGCCCGTTTCCTCGTGTCCTGTATAATTATTTTGAAAAGATTATTCAGTTTATCATCATAATTCGAGCTGTATTAATAATATCCTCTCTATTCTGGGCTTTTATTAGATAATTTTCTAAAATAAATGAGAGTTCATCTTATAAAAAAAAATTACTAAAAATGATAAATTAATATAAACATACATTACAAGAAAGATGCTATAAGATTGCTAGCAGACGAAATTCTGTTCGATTATCAAACTTTTATAATACTCGACAGATGGCGCTAAAAAGTGGAATACGTAATTTATTTTTGGATTATGTAATAAATTGAATAATCTTACCTTATTTATTGATTGAAAATCTGTATTGATTATTAAAATCACACACACTGTAGCTGATTTATTACTTAAAAATCTATTATGTAATATATATTTTTTAATTTGTATAAAAAATATCTTCAAGTTCATTATTTATTTATTTTTTTTTAATTTCAACCAATTATAGTGAAAATTATTTAAATACGTTAATATCGTTAAAATACCCCATTGCATCTTAATAATAATAATTTTAAAAATGATATCTAAATCATAATTGATTGCAAAATATATTTTGACTGTTTTATAATTACCTTCAAGTTTGGATAACAAACATTTTTAATATTTCCACATTGTTAAATTTTGATTTATTTAGTTATTAATCTTTCCGCCAGATGGCGAAGTCTGTAGCACAAGTTCAATCACTTATTGGTTGAAAGAACGTTATTTTGAAATTTATAATTCACAAAATATTGCGAGTTTTTTTTTTTACATATTAGACTATACCAGTTTGATGATTTAAATGATTTGTAAATTCTCTCAAATAGAATTGGATGGCCCCTTAGATCAATTTGTTGCGTATTGATATAAAGGGGAACATCCATAAACTACGTCATGCTGTTAGAGGGGGAAGGATCGTGCAAATTATGACGTCAGGCTGTAAAAATGGTTATAATTTACATTTCTGATTAAAAAAAAAAATTTTACGAAATATAAAATGCTTAATTATTCGAAAAATAAAGACTAATAATAAAACTGTAATATATAGGGTGAGCACAAAAACATTCCAAAGTTTGAAAGGGTAAAATTTAGCTCTAGCTGTCAAAATCATGTTTAGCGATTCTTTAAAGAAAAGAAACGAAAATTCTTGAGTTAACTGAATCGTAAATATCAATTTTATCAAGATATTCGTGTTAATTTTATTTTTTTTTTCTACATTTTTAAATCTGGGAATGTTTTCGTGCTCACCCTGTATTTATAGGTATATTTGTTATAAAATGTAAAAAGAAACATAATGTTTTAGAGCTAGATAAAATGTTATAAAGTACCAATGTAAAGTTATTCATATTTTCTACTGTTCTTATTTTTACATAAAATCGGAGGAAAAAAAATTTTTTTTTTAAGTAGAAGGATATTACCAAATTCATGACGTCACGATCGGCGGAGTCGAGCTCGATTTAGCGAAAAATGATGAAAGGGAGGAAGTAGGTCAAAAACTATTCGAAATAGCTTGACGTAATTTATGGATGATAATGTTATTGATTACATGCTATCCCGCAAGAGTATTGTACTCTGTTTTTGTATATAATTTGATCGTGTTCGCTTAGTGTCGTGCATTACGTAATAATATAATAATTATTCAGTGGTTATTTTTATAGTATTTTTACATTATCTCACTTATCATATTTTTGTTTCTGTTAAATTGAAAAATATAAAATGATGTTAAAATATCGAAATATATTAATAAAATTAAAAGCGTGAAAGTATCTCAAGTTTAAAAAGAATTATGATATATTCGCCCTCGTCTCATTTTTTTTTCGAAAATGTGTCGAACTTTATTCGGGAATGTCACTTATTCGTGGAAAATCGTAGAATAATTTGTATTTAAGTTACAATTCATCATATCTGTAGAACTTTTTGACATCTCAGACTTTTTATCTCGTGGAAACTGCAAGGACTAGTTAATCTATTCTAGATAATATAGAATTTTTTTTTTTATCATATAATTTTTATTTATTGGTTTCTCTGTTTCTGTTTACAAAGATAAGTTGTTAATCGTCAATAGTAATAGTCAATATATTTGCGATATTCCAAGTTGTTCAGAATAATGAAATTTAATATATATATATATATTTTTTTTTTTAAATACAGTATCTTTAGCCGGATAATGTTGTTATATTTAGTTAAACTGCCGGATTATGGATGATTCCGGATTAGAAGAAAGTTATAATGCATTCAGAATATTGTGTGAAAGATATACGGCACGAAAAATTAATGCCATATTTTTCTCTCGATAAATCGCAGCAATAAACTTCATTGATTAAATGTCGAACAATATACTTATAAAAAATTGTTTTCATATTTTTTTCCTTTGTTTTACGCACAGTATTGTTATGTATTTATGTTCATATTTTGTTATGCGAAAAACATTTTTTCCACATCGAAAATGTGCGTAATTTTTAAATATGTTTCGTTTTATAAAAAAAATATTGAACTGAATTTAAAAAATAATAATAATAATAATAATAATTTCTTTAGAAATCGTTGTTTATTTTTATGATTTTAATTTTAAATAGGTCTTATTCTATATAAATTATTAATCTTGCGATAAAAATAATTGCTATCAAAATACCACGAAAGGTATCAGATTCAGTTTTATCGTCTAAATCTGGCCTCCTCACAAATCTGAATTTTTGAATTGCCCGTTTTCGTGCATTTCGAGTTTACCTGGCAGGATAAAAACAGAGCCCCACGAAAATATTTTTATTTAATTTTATTTTTTTAATTACTTACATATCAGATATAAGTATCTAACTATATGAATATAAATAAAAATAACACATAAAATAAATATTTAAAAATATCTATATATTTTTATGAAAAAAAAAAAAAATCTGAATAAAATGTCTTCAGATATATTTTGGGAGACAGGTTGTCTAAAATATTGAAAATATCTAATTGTTTTTATAATCTGAGTGAAAATTGTATTTTTATAAAAATAATAATGATTTTATATTTATTCGGTTTTTAAATTATGTTGAATAATCTTTTAAACACTACTAGGAGTGGTTAAAGCAATAAAAACTTTTTTATTGCTTTAAATTTTTAATATATTGATCACATATATCAAGTTAGTCAGGCTTCTTAATAAGAAAATTGTATTCAGCGTTAGTGCAGCATAATCGCGAGTTTTATAAAATATATCGCGTCACGTGAAAACTCGCGAACAAATACGATACGCACGTGATCTGACGATTGACCTAAATCTTTCACGCTTTTTTCCCCTCTCTCAATATTCGTTTCGAACGATTGTAACCGTGATAGATGCTCGTGTCCTTGTATATAAATTTACATAAAGTTATATAAAATGTTTAAGATCAACATCATCATTCGGAAATAAGATCGCGCGTCAGCTACGTAGTCTGTCACGAATATCACGTGATTCGATGAGTTTTTAAATTAAAAAACGCGTAATTTATGCCTCTCTAACGATGGAACTTTCAAGATATGCGCCGTTAAATTAACATCGAACAATAAATATTGTCATAACTTTTAATAGGCTACGTGTGCCCGAACTTCACGACTTGGAAGAATATTTTCTAAAATGCGTGATTTATATATTACGGTGTCGTTGAAATTTTGGGAACTAATGGCCACGGAGCAACAACTATAAATTTTTAAGAAAGTTTCAATAATATATTAGTTTCTCGACGTATGTGCGCTCTACGTAACGCAATAAAAGATCGAGAGGGAAATTTACATCCAAAATAACCGGATTTATAAATTTTATCAGTTTATATTTTGCACAGATTATTTTTATCGTTAAAATCTATAAAATCCGTATTACTTCCCCCCTCTACATTTCTCATTTTTGTAATTTAAAAATTACAGTAAACGTCGTTTCAATCGGATAAATTGATTCATATATAACGAGAATGCAAGCAATTCAATGGATTTTAATTTTTTTTTTTAATTGTCAGTAAACTTTTTTTAAATATTAAAACCGTGTACTATACAGAGTGAAGAAAAACTTCGTCGTAGAATTTTGTGTAACTGATGGGGGGCCTCGAAACCAGTCGAAAATGTCTAATGAACGTATGATCTAAATGGCATCGTTTTCGAATTATCAGCCTTTAGAGCTAGCCAATCACCATCGAGTTCACAAAGCGTCACATTGCGTCGCTCTCCTACCTACTGCCGGATTAGTAAAAAGGCGAGCGACGCAATGTGACGCTTTGTGTACTCGATGGTGATTGGCTAGCTTTAAAGGCATATAATTCGAAAACGATACCATTTAGACCATATGTTCATTAGACATTTTCGACTTGTTTCGAAGTCCCCTATCAATACATAAAATTTTACGACAAAGTTTTTCTTCACTCTGTATATAAAATTATATATATTATATATAAATAGCCATAACATGTATGCATCACATAATTTTTTTTTGTTTATACGTTCGTCGGTCACTATAAAAGCAAATTAATTTATACAAAAACTTCTAGACTGGGAACAGATGTAACTCGTTAACGGAAGAATGATTAATCTGTCTGTCTTTAATAATAATAATTTCCAAACATATTGAAATAATACCGGAAAGACAAAAAGAAAATTTAAGAGTGAATGACTGTAACTGTGTGTGGTATATATAAAAATGCTTGTCCTCATTATTAAATGCGCATGCGCTGCTTGGAAGACTTTTACGTCATCGAAGAAATTGACAGCATCTTCTAAAAGGCGCTCAGCCAAACGTAAAAGTACTGCATCCATAAAATATAGTACTGTATTTAAGACAGTGGAACAGACCGTTTGCACTTTTTATCACTTCTGAAGAGAATAAATCTTTAATTATGATATCCAACAAATAAGTCATTCCTTTTGGCTTTATGCCAGCAATCTCTAAAGCTTTTTTACTCGATCACTCACTCCTTTATCAATAAAAAAAATAGCACGCACACGTGAGCGTGCTATCGCGTTTTCTGCTAGTCACGTGAGAGACGAGCAAAAAAACGTCACCTTTGAAAGTTTCTTACGCATCCTAGAGATGTGTGCACCACACTTTGAAGACAAGGCTCTACACAACTGTACAGTATATACAATACTATCTCTCCTAAACTATTAAGTTTTGATTCGAATCAATACTGTATTTGTTTATATTTTTTTAAATTGTGTCATCCTTCAGTCAAGAAGTCAGTTTTAAGTGTTAATTTTTGAAAGAAAACTGCAAAAAAAAAATTATAAGTGAAGTAAAAAAAAAACTGATTAAAGAACCAAAAATTTATTCTTATTTAAAAAAAAAAATTTTTAATTTAATTTTTACATTTTTTTATTGAAAAGGATTTCTAAACATTGTCTAGGATTCTAATACATGAGTATATCCCTACCTATAATTTGATAATGTTTATTTATTAGAATATTTGCATAACAGACAGGTCCAACTTCATTTCTGCAATTGATAATGATACTTATCATCACTTTATAATAATTTAATTTCAAATTGTTTAGTGATTAGGCTCTTCTATGTACTTTTATATGTTCTGAAGCAGTTGCCCTTGCTAACTACCTGGACCCAAATTTTAAAGAGAGGAGGAATTATCTCTTGATCAGCAATGCAACTTATATATACAGATTTCCATGAAGTGCCCAGAAGCTTCACACCTTTTAGAAATTTTATAATGCAAAAAAGATCCTTTAGGTTGCTAGACTACCAATGTTGTAAGCCCATAGTTATATCATTATCTTCAGTATATCTGCTTATGCATATATATATATAAAATTATCAAAAGAGACAAAATACAGCAAATATAATTAGTTCAGGAAACTGCTAAATACAGTATTAACAAGATGATTAGTCTACCTGTTGCAGTTAATTACAATTGAAATAATAATCATTATACTAAACACTATAAAAATTATGTGTGCAATGATATCACTTAAATATGAAGGAGGAAATGAAGTAAATTCAATCAATACATCTGCCATAATTAATTAAAAGCGCAATAATAATAATAATAATAATAATAATAGATGTTGCATGTATTGAGTAGTGATGCCTTTTGTACATAACACTACAAAAGGCATCATTACTCAATACATGCAACATAGTAAGAAAGTTTCTCAGTACAGACACAGACAATTAATTAAAACATCTCTAGTAGCTATGTCTTGACTCTTGTGCGACATAGCGCTTTGCTCTGGAGTTTTTCCGTGCTCACACGATGAACAACAAAATAATAATAGAATTTGCACAATGATTATTATTATCTGGAACCATAAATAAATTAGTAAATTTGTTTCTGTAATATTTGGATATACAGTATATATAATTTTAATCATATAAAAGTAACTCAGAAAAGTTTATTTCAAAAACTTTTTCTTCTGATTAATGCTGTTTGCTTTTTATATATCATTTATACCATCAAGAAGTAAAGAATGAATCATATAAAGACTTTTTAGGAACACTGTAACAGTTTAATCTATAGTTTAAATATGAAATGATAAATTTTTTATTAATATAACAGTTTCCCTTAGTAGTTTAATTGAAAAATTTATTGAATTTATTTCCTAAATTGATCTAAATAAAAATTAGACATGTATCTAATGTTACTGTTATATGAATTATCACTAAATTTTAAAAGATTAATTATAGGAGATTAAGTTGCTATTAATTTTAATCACTTAATAAATAATAAGAGAAGCAATAGGTAATAGATATGTTGCCCGGGTTACATATAGATAATCACATCTAGTATTTTTACATTTGACTTTTATTTGCTGTATAAACTAGAAAGAACAATTTGGATGTTTAATATATTTTAATATGGTTAAAATGATAATTTAGTGACTACTGTAAAATTGAAATGTTGATTATGCAACTTATAATTTCATTATGGAAAAATCTCATGAATATCAATTTGTTTTCCTTTAATATCACGGATGAGAGCATTAATATTTGCACGTAAAATCTTAATAAAAAGTTGTCCGCATAAAATCTGTTGTTTAAAATTTTAAGCCAAATTTATCAAAAGCCGAATATAAATTTTAAAATGTCTGATATCTTTTAAATTCTTATAAATGTATGCATTGAATTTTAGAATGTTTCATCATAGTAGATTTATATTTATGATATAATGTTGCAATTGATATATTTATTTACATACTTTAAATTTTATAAAATTTAATAATAATAATTCTTCAAAATAGTTAATAGGCCATAGAGCTAGCATTTTCATAGCTTCTGTAGCTTTAAAAGATGGTCAACATCATTGAGAAACCAAACTTTTCACTAAAATTTAATCTCCTGTGTCAAAAACCTCAAAAAATTTCCAGTTATCACTCATAGATTAATTTAGAATTATGGTATTAAATAGAATTTTTAATATTATACCATAATCTTCCAAGCCGATGAATGATGTGCTGATTATATCTCAGAAAATAAAAATCAAGCATTGTAAGCAGGAATAGGAGCTTATTATTATTTAATAATAAACTAAAATATTCTTGTTTACAAGTGTTTCTGTTTCAGTGATTAGAAATATCAGTTTAGTCTGATAAATGCTTTTCTGAATAAATTTAATATATTAATATTTATGGAAATAATTTTTTAGATTGATAGTCTAATTGAAATAACATTAGGTTGCTAACCAGAAGTTATCAGTTTAATTCAGAGTGGATATAATTGTTAATAATTAATTTACAGTTTTGATTATTTAATTTGGTGATGCCTGTCATAATTGAGAATTTATTTCTAAGCATTAAAAATTTCATTTATTAGTTATAAATTATGCCAGAAAAAATAATTGGTGGGATGTGATAATTCATGTTTTTTTTTTTTTTTTGTTTGTTTTTGTTTTTGGAAATCCATTTTGTATATCATGTTTTGTTTTGTTTCCAAAATTAGCTAAATTTCTGTAAAAGACTATCCTTGGCTGGATAATCCGAATGTTAGTTTAATTAAAAACAATATATCAGCTCCAAGTTTGGCTTTCCTTAAAAAATTTGCCAGTATATGTTGCAAGTTCATCATCCTTACTATAGATGGAATACTGAATTTAATTCATATGTAAATATCTAAATGGATCCATATGAAAATTTATAAAGAAAAAATAGTATCAACAAATGTTAGTGATGGGAGGTTTTATAAATTACGGTTTCTCCAATGATATAACTTTCGTTCCGACTCCCAAGCTGTAAAAAAGTTTCTCAAAATATGGTCCTAATCTGGCCATCTGTGATTCTCTGCCCACGTATTAGAGATACTGTAGTCATAATCTGGTACAAATATTTTCAAAACATGATAAGCAATGATTTTCCTTATCTATGCATAAAAAATTATTATTAGCTAACTCTATTTTATCATATAAGGACAATAGTAAATATCATAGTTTACAATATTTTTTCATCATATGTAAAGATAAGTTTGAGTGTAGCAAAGAATAATTCTTTTCATTTGTTTTCGAATTAATTGTTGCCGTTTTTTGAACATTATAATAATAATAAAGTACGATGGTCGCTTAATCCATCGTATGATTTTTCCATTATTCCTATTTTAGGTAAGATTGTATGCATTGCAAAGCCCGAAAAAAATGGTGTCGATCGATAGGGGCGATCGAGACACACAAAATATCCCTAATGAACTAGAGGTCGAAGATCAAAGGTTGACGAGATAAACACGCGTCTAGGTAGTGTAGCACGGGAATGTAACGCATCGCGTCCACACTAGCGAAGCGAAGCACAGTATCAAACCATATGCACTATGAAAATTTCAGCCTCTATATCTCTCTAACCTTTGACTTTTGACCCCTAGTTCATTAGGGATATTTCGTATACCTCGATCCCCCATCGATTGATACCATTTCTTCCGGGCTTTGCAATCTATGCAATCCTACCAAGTATTACATAATTCACATATAATATTTTGATATATTATGATAAATTCTATATAAAAAAGATCAGATCGATTTGGATCGTTTTATCTAGATTTTTATCCACTGATGGATACAAAACAAATATATGCGAATTTCATTCAGTTTGGCCAATATCTATACATGAATTCGTTAACATAAGGCATACG
This sequence comes from Androctonus mauritanicus, assembly GCA_011317285.2. Classification (NCBI taxonomy): domain Eukaryota; kingdom Metazoa; phylum Arthropoda; class Arachnida; order Scorpiones; family Buthidae; genus Androctonus; species Androctonus mauritanicus. The sequence goes on along the minus strand of WUQG02078828.1, from coordinate 9,394 downwards.
GACATAATCATATAATCTTATAATCAGTGGCTCATTTGAAAATTGGATAAAAATGTTGTTATTATTTTGTAAAAAGCTATTTTTTTTTACGATAGAAACTTAATTAAAATTTTAATATAATTTCTAAATGAATCAGTAATATTGTTTCAGCGTACTGTTAAGTATGGAGATCATTCTTAAATACTGTATTAACTATTCTCTTTATTTACATATCCTTAATTTAAATTATTCCATTTTTCAAACATATTTTTTCTTGTTTATGTAAAATTTGTCTTCGTAATTAGTACGCACCTAATTATCCAAATAAATAAGATAACTGTTCTTTATATATATATATTATAGAAAATACTTCCCTAAAGTGGCAGTTCTAAACAGTTTTTTTATTCACGCATTCTTTGTTCTTAATGTACAGATCGCGTAATCCGCTCCTCGGTAGCATTTTTTTATACTAGTAGATAATTCTAACGGGAGATTCAAAATAAATACGTAAATGTTTAAATTATCACCAGTCAGAGATGATTGACGATAAGATTTTTTTAGATAAACTTAGTGTTATATGATTTTTTAAATTATTTGAATAAATTATACTTGAAATTTACCGTCCTTGCGTATTCCTTAAGAGTACTTAGCAGCTAAAAAATTTACTATTGTAATGAATGAATACAATGGTTAGCTGACTTCTAAAGCGTGGTTTGTTGTTAAAAAAATTACGATATTGTAAAATCGTGTTTAGATATGTATAGATTTAAACATTTTCATTTTAACATAGTTATAAAATGGCTAATGTGTATAATATTATATATATTTTTTACTTTAAAAATGTCATAGTTTCTGTAGAAAAGTGATTGCGTTCATAATTTATTAGTAGTTTTTGCAATAAGAAGTAAAATTTCGTTGAATGAAAAAAGTATATATAAACTTTGCATTACTAGTTTAACAATTCTTTGAACATTTACATAATTTCCTGGTTTATCATCCGCTAGAAGGAAATGCCACGCAAACCTATTTGTCACCTGCAATATCTTGACAGTTTGTTTTGCTAGTAGGGGAATGGCAAAATACATAAATATTGTAAATAATGAAAGGTTATGTTCCTATAAGTGATTACATATAAGTTCGAGCGATTTATTTACGATATTTTAGAGTAATCGAAGTCAATGTCGAAGTGGCTACAAATCGTACTAAAGTGGAGAACCGTGTTTCCATTTACCCTGTAAGCAAAACTCTACTTTGATTTATTGGTTGGTTGATTGATGTTTCGACTCTGGAGGAAACACACTATCAGACAAAGTTTGCAAGAATCTACAACAGTGCTATACCTATTCCTAAATGAATCATTTCCTTTTTTTTTCTAATTCAGTTACTTTTCCGGAAAAAAAATTCAATTAATAACGAATATTTACATTTGAAATACATGTTTTGTTTCTCCTTTTTTTAATCTCTCAAATTTGTTAAAAATTTGAGAGAATCAAAAAGGAGAAGAAACTCTCTCTCCTTTTCGAGAAATTTGTTTTCTCCTACTAGTTTAGTTCAAATTCATTAAAAATATAATCCTGAATGTTTATGGTATTCGGGAAAAATATAATTCATCAACGTAATTTGCGTGCAACCTATTTTGGCAGTAATATGAATTCTTTTCGTTAAAATTGCAAATTTTAAGCAAATTTTTATGATTATTGACTAAACTAGCAATGGAGAAGTTTCTCATACACAAAGCAAATTTTCTTGAATTTTTAACAAAACATTATGCAAATTTTTATTTGATATTTTAAAATATATGCGGAAATGTATAGTATAAGCAAAAATTAGAAAAATTTAATAAAAGGCTCGACACATTTATCTCGAACAAATTGTATGCATTATACGTTAAACTTACTGTATGTCTGAAATGTCCATCGAAATGTAAAAGAAACTCTTATGAACGGTAAATAACCAGCGTTAGCTAAAACCTCCATATGACTCCATAGAAGAAGAAGTAAATAACCATTAGTTCATTCGAGCTTAATGATTTTATACGTGCTTACTATTTAAAATAGCATTTTTTATCATATTTCACAAAAAAATTGGTGTTGTGACAGTCATTTTATGTCTATTATACATCTGCAAAATATTTCAAAAATCAGTTATACACAACAGGGGTCGGCAAACTTTTGAGACGAAAGAGCCAAATCTGTCTCTCACAACAATTTAAAAATTATTCGAGAGCCAATATTTTTACTAATAATTTTCTTCATTAAATGAAGAAAAAAAAATCATAAAAAAATCGAGCCACGTGTTCAATCATCCCCTCCATTTCCTCTGTATACTCTCTCCATGCTCGCTTTCCCTTCGCTGATGTCACGCTTCGCGCATCTTAGTGTCACGAAGTTTTGCGAGACCTATAAATCAAATGAAATCACCATTATGGGAATAAAATTTTTAAAAAATTTTATAAATGAAACTATGATAGTTTTATTTTCGTTTTCAGTTTTACTTCAGAGCCACATGTACGTACTCAAAGAGCCGCAGTTTGCCGACTCCTGATATATAAGCATATTATTCCATACCAGCCGTGTGAAATTCAGCGTTATCATATTTACAAGATGGCGACCGTTCTGTTTTAAAAGAGATGTTACCTTCGAAATTGAACAATACTATACACATTTAAAAAGTACTTTCGTATATAAAATTGAATTGTCAGAAGTAAAAATTATATACATGTCAATCGAGCAATGTCTAAACTAATGATCGATTCTGATAGTTCTACCAGCTTTTCTATAAATATAGTATACAGGAAAAATTGTCAATGCACTCGGAATCGATTCCTCAGGACAGTGAATTATCCTTTGAATTTTTTTTTATTGGAAGTTTCGTTTTTAGAAATCGATTTTTAATGACATCATATCCGGTTTTAAAGTTACCAAAAAATATCGAGTTAACGAAACCGAAGCAATAAACTTTGATGCAGTTTTAAGCGCATTAAGTAGATAGATAATAAGAAAATAAATAGATGCATTTGCGAAATCTTTCCTGTTTTATAGTTTCTCTACATACATTCAACTTAAAAATTAAGATTCTTTCGTAACACTGTAGTAGGGAATATACTACCATTATCAAAGTGTTCAATCAAACAATCAATAATAATTTAATGTTATTCTTTTATTTCAAATAAGAAATTCAAAATTCTTTTCGTTTCTTCTCATACGAAAATAAATCTTAATAATGCTCAAATTCAAGCGAAAGATTGATATATTTATTATTTGCTAAAGATGGTTTTTTTTTAAGCTGAAAGATCTTTTAGCAAATAATAAATATATCAATCTTTCAGTTGAATTTGAGTTGTTATTAAGACCTACTTTCGTGTAATTTAATCTTATTTTGTCCTTATGATACGATCTTGAAAGTAGCATCCAAACTTTCGTATACATACAGCATAGGAGTAAAGTTAACTATATTATATTAATCTAAATTTTTTATGCAAAAATTATAGATACATGAATTATTATTGCTGCTCACTTAAATATTTAATATTATTTATATGGTTATGATAATTTAAATTTAAAAAGATTTTTAAAAAATAAAAAAAAAACTGTGTCTATAAGAGAATTTAAATTTTTATTGTTTCTATTCTTTAGTTTATTCTTAACATATTTTTTTTCTTCCCCTCAATTTTTTTTTTTTTTTGTATAATATTTTCTTCCATTAGCTATCATTTTTTTTGCATTTTTTGCACAGTTTCATTTCTTTATGGTATTACTGTATTTGTTAATTTTCCTTTTGTGTACAAATGTATTTAATTTTTCACATTTTTATTTTCTTAATTCATTTTTCTATCTGTATTTGTTTATCACTTCTTCCCCTTTGTCTTTCATTGATTCTGTTATAATTTTCCTTTCTATCATATTTTTTTTTATATTATTTTAATTTCATGAGTCATTTTTAAGTCATATTTTCTCAGTTTGGTAAAACATGTATATAATTTGGAATATCTGTTTTTCAGTTTCCTCATAATTTTGATTTAAAGTAACATATGCCTACAGTTTGATAATTATGTCATCATAATTAATCAGTTTGATACAGATTGATAATCCTTTTAGTGTTTAAAATGCATTTTGTTTGCATTGTACAGATATATTAGTAACTCATAATAATAATGGAATAATTTTAATTTTTTCTTAAAAGAATGCTTGGAATTTTACTTTTCTTCTTTCAAGAATTTAATTGTAAAATGAAATTCATTTAATGTTTAAAGTTACTTTTGTTTTAAATAAAATATATTTGAATATTATGTCATCTTTTAGACTAAGACAATCTATGGAAAATGTTGTAAGAAAATTGTATTTTTCTGTTAAAGTAATTTAAAATTGGCACTGTTATAAGAGAAAATTGTATAAGAAATAGAGAAATTATATTTTTTAATTATTAGACTGAAATGAAAGCAGTTAAACTTAAAATTATTCAAAAACACTTATTAAGAATGAAAGTTAATTTTAAGCAATTAAATTAATCTTATTTTCCTTATTCATTTTAAATTCTTAATGCTCACTTGAATTACAGAAAATAATTTGTTCTTTTTTTTCCAGATGAAATCTCGAAATTTTGACAGAGTGGAAAAAGTAAGTGTAATGTAAATAAATAAATTTCTAAATTTTCAAATATATATTTTATTAATAACATAATTTTCATTATTTCAGTTGTTTCAGCGGTGTCTGATGAGAGTTCTTAATATTGATTTATGGCGTTGTTACTTAGGATATGTCAAAGAAACGAAAATGTCTCTTCCTTCTTATCGGTAGCACATAATGGTTTCTTTCCAATTTCTTTAAGCAATATAAGCATTTTAACTAATTTAGAATTTCTTTTTGAGTAGAGAGAAAATGGCACAAGCCTATGATTTTGCTCTAGATAAAATGGGGATGGATATCATGTCTTATCCAATTTGGAATGATTATGTAAATTTTTTAAAGAGCGTGTAAGTTTTTATATTTAATTTTAAGCTTAAATTAATCAGTTGCTGTAGTTTTATAAGTTTAAAAAATATTTTGTATTTATTTGCAGAGAAGCAGTTGGTTCCTATGCAGAAAATCAAAGAATTACAGCTGTAAGAAAAGTATATCAAAGGGGAATAATAAATCCTATGATTAATATTGAGCAGTTATGGAAAGATTATGTTTCATACGAACAGGTACTAGTTGGTCATATTCATATCATCCTGTTTCCAAAAATGTTCAGTTGTTTAAATGATGATATTTTATTTAGGGAATAAATTCAATTATCGCTGATAAGATGGTTGCTGATAGAAGTAGGGATTATATGAATGCTAGAAGAGTTGCAAAAGAATATGAAGCTGTAACTAGAGGGTTGAACAGAAATGCACCATCAGTTCCCCCTCAGGGAATTCCTGAAGAATCTAAACAGGTATTAAAGTCATCATTAATTACCATATAATATAATATTCATATAATATAATATATATAATATTCATTGTTAAGAATGCTGTTTTATTGATTGTACTTAATAATCACTTTATAGGTTGAATTATGGAAGAAATACATAGCTTGGGAAAAGAGTAATCCATTGAGAACAGAAGATCATGCAACAATTACTAAGAGAGGTGATATTTTATTTCTGTTATTTGAAATTTTTTTCATTGACTCAGTTTCTCATATATAATATATAAAATTCTTATAGTAATGTTTGCTTATGAACAATGTCTCTTGTGTTTGGGTCATCATCCTGATATCTGGTATGAAGCTGCATTATTTCTGGAAATGTCAAGTAAATTATTAATAGAAAAAGGAGTAAGTTATGGGTTTAAATTTTTTATTTGTTTCTGCAATTGATTTTTGCTATTATGAATAAATTATTAATAATTTTTAAAGGATATGAATGCTGGTAAACTGTTTAGTGATGAAGCAGCTGCAATTTATGAAAGAGCAACTACAACTCTTCTGAAGAAAAACACTCTTTTATATTTTGCATATGCTGATTTTGAAGAGGTAGGAAATCTTTGTATTTAATTACAAGTATTTCTCAACTTATTATGATTTAATCAGTAAATTTTGTGATTAATTAATGCAGTTCACATGTATATGATAACATGCACAATGGTCTGATGTACCAAATATATCCTTTTTATGTCTGGTTCTTGTGGTTTTGTATTCATTAAGTTTAATATGATGATGTATAGTGTAACAATAAATATTTGAAATGGGAATTCCATAAATTTAGAACATTTCTAACTTTCAGTCACTTCAACATACAACTTTATAAGTATGAACCAAATTCATAAGTTGAGGAATATTTGTATTTATTTTTTTTATGAATATAATAGAAATTTTTTAATTATAATTTAGATAAAATGATAAGTAATTTTGCTGCAAATTATAAATTGCATAACTTGTGTATATCTTGATATATTATTATTTTGTACATTCTAGGGAAGAATGAAATATGACAAAGTTCACCAAATTTATAACAAATTTATAGACATTCCAGATATTGATCCAACATTGGTAAGCCATTTATTTAAGAAACAATATATTTATCATAATTCAAGAATTTTATTATGTTAAATATATTCTTTATTATTATTTAAGAATTAATATATTCAATATTATAAAAGAAAGTTAAGTTTCAAAAATGTTTGATATTACTTTCAGGCTTATATTCAATACATGAAATTTGCTAGAAGAGCAGAAGGTATTAAAGCAGCAAGATCAGTCTTCAAGAAAGCTAGAGAAGAAAATCGTACAAAGTATCATATATTTGTCTCTGCTGCACTGATGGAATATTACTGCAGTAAGGTAGCATTTCATTGCAATAAAAATTTTAAAAATTGCAATTTATTTTTGATCTATCTGAGGTTTTAAAATTTCCTGTAAATTTTGAAAATATAACATATTGCTTTCAAACTTTTATAAAATTTCATAATAGATAAAAGTTATTGATTTTAAATTTAATTTTTATAGGATAAGAATGTTGCCTTCAAGATATTTGAATTAGGATTAAAGAAATATGCAGATAATCCAGATTACATTCTTGCATACATTGATTATCTATCACATTTAAATGGTAAATATATAGTGAATTTCATAAAAACTAAGCTATAAATCAGGAAACAGTTTATTGTTCTTAAGAACAACACAATAATTATGATTATGAAGTGCTTTTGGCAAAATGGATCCTCTTCAGCATAACTTACAACTAATCAATCAAATTTGAACATTAATTATAAGTTATGCTAAATTAAGGCACATTTTGCCAAAAGTGTTTCATAATCATAATTATTGTGATGTTTTTAAGAACAATAAACTGTTTCCTGCTTTTGAACCTAATTTTTGTGTACTTTATTTTGATAAGCAGCGTAAAGAAGATAGATGCCATCTTGAATTTATCTGTATTCTTTATAATGTGAAAGAAGTCAGCTCTTTTTAGAACTAAAAGCTAATTTTAATCAAGAAATAATGTTTTTATCTGTCAGCAGATCATTTCAGTTACAGATCTTCTAACTGAAAAATTACAGATCTATTGACAGAATAAAGATAATATTTCTTGGTTAAAATTAATTATTAATCCTATATAGAATGATCCTTTTTCTTCTTTTGCTATTAGGATAGATTCTTTTAATATTCTTTATGTTTTCATAATTAAATTATGTAATGTAATATTATTATTTCAGAGGATAATAATACAAGAGTATTGTTTGAACGAGTTTTAACATCAGGAAGTCTTGCAGCTGAACGTTCTGTGTAAGTTAAATATTTTAAATTTGACAAAAAACTAAAAATTTCATTATTAATTAGATTAATTTATGAAACTCTGGATCTGAAATCAAGCATTATAAATCTTTAATTTATATTCAGAGTTATTGTTTAATGGATTTAACAATGTGAATTTAATAACCAATTTTATTTTTCAATATTATAATAATAAAAATTTTATTTATTATAGAAATTATATTTAAAAATTAAAGAATGAATTTATCTTTAAATTACAAAAACCAAATCAAATAGATTCATCAACTAAAATGATATTCTATTAGAATTGCTATGCCTTGTGCATAGATAAAAGATAGAAAGCAAATGAATAGTAAATAAATGGTAGAGAATAGAAGATTAAAATAATAAATAATGGAATATATAACAGAAATTGCTCACTCTATAATCTTTCTTTCTTTGAACATGGGAAACCAAATAGGAATATTAGTGCATTCTATTTTAAGAATTTATAACTTAGAAGATAAGCAACCAAGACTAAACTGATTGTTTTAAATCAAATTATAAAAATTCCGTATCATGAATATGGAATTTTTATAATATGACTTTTGAAGTTTCCTTTGAATTTATGTAAAAAAATCTTCACCTTTAGTATTATACAGCTATATGAGCAATCCCTAGATATCAAAATAGTATATTACATCACAATAACATATAAACAATTACATATAATTCATATATTTTATAAAAATCATGGCAGTTAAAAAATATAAATAAACAGTTAAAACAAAATAGTGTAAATGAGAAATTAAAAAAATCAATTAGACAATTTTATTATAGAGATGAAATACTCAAATAGAAAAGGAACATACTTTGAAATCCTGCATTTTTCAATATATATTAATTCATTTTTTCTTTAATTGAACTGAAGCATATTAATTGATATTTTATCAGAATTAAGAATACCATTAATATAGTTTTGTAGATAAAATAGGGCCTGTTGATTAATACAAGGGGATGCCAAAAAGTTCTTACCCTCATCATGTCATATAAGTGCTAGGAATGTGAAAGTTTGTTCTCTAATTCTTCCTTCTCTGTATATCAACCACCTAGGGCCACATACTTCTCACATATGTGGAACAGTTGTTTAATCCTATCTTTGAAGTTGGCAGATTTGGAAGCAAACCTGCTCTTTACAGCAGTAATGATCAAAGAAACTTCTTCCCTCTAAATGTTTTTTCATATTTCAAAACAGGAAGAAGTCTGAAGGTGCCAAATCAGAGAATATAAGGGATGGAGCAAGATTTCATAGCTATATTTGTACAGAAAAATGACAAACACTTGAAAAACACTATTTGACAGAAAATCACATCTTTTTTTCCTTGATACTGTTCCCATAACTTTTGTACAAGTTATTGTGAACCCTTTTTGTAATTAATCTGTCATTATGACATCTTTGCTGTCTTCAACACAGACAACATGACCTTGCTGGATGCAAAGTTCCGTGTACTCTTGGGTCATCCTGTAGGCTGGTATGTCACATTTGAATTTCCATTTCCATAATTTCTGTCTCATATGATGGACATTTGTTGCCATACACAGCTGACATCTCTTTGAGGATTGTTTGTGCAGTTTTCCCTCAAAGAGGAAGGAACCATATCATGGCTTGATGTTCAATTTTGTCCAGCATGACACTT
>WUQG02078827.1:0-61176 GCA_011317285.2 Androctonus mauritanicus | reverse complement strand
GACACTTTTAAAATTATGACCTAACCGAAAAGCCATACCCCTCTTTCTTTCATTCGCTTCTCTATCTGTCTATCTGCTTATTTGCGAATAGATAGAAATAGAGGTATCCCCACAACTGACACTGTCTATTGTAAAATGGTTCCCCTTTTATTGCCCTATCAGTGGGGATCTTAAAATTCCCCCGAAGTCTTAGGAAAAGAAAAGGAAGGAGAAATTTTCAACTGCATATGTTATCTCGAGAGAGAGAGAAAGAGAGAGAGTAGCGTTGCTATGGTGATGAGAATGCACAAGATGTGATCGATTTGGCCCTCATCGTCCCCATGCGAACAGTTCTTCCCCCTTACACTCTAGAATGTGAACGTCAGAAATAATTTCTTGAAGCGGTACCAGTGCTTGCCCTTTACAAACTCAACTGTAGCGGTGTATGAGAGAGAGCTGGCTGACGTGAGAGCCATTCTTCATTTCGGTCGCAACGAATTTTCATGGAATTTCCATTTGGCAGATTATGTCGGTCTTGCCTGAAAACTAGAAGGGAGAAAGTGGTAGATACACTTCGTTGCAGGTAGTTGAGACAACTGCACTTTCTCTTAGAAACTTCATCCCATTAGCCAAAGTGATGGTTCTTTCGTATATTTAAGTTTGAAATTCGATATACAGTATATATCTTTAAAAAAAACATGCTTTTACTCTCGACTTTTAATACTTAAAAAACTAATTTAAATTTCCATTTAATTAACTTTTCATAAATTGTATTCAAACGGAAACTTATATAATAATAAAATTTTAAGATTTTTTTATTAATTACAATGACAAATATTTAACTTGTATATACGAAAATTTTATGTACGACTACAGATTTATATTAAAAATTAATAATAATAAAAATATTTCTGTGAATTTTTAACTGTAACGATGTATCGCATCGATACAATTTTCATTAACTTGAAAGATCTTTATTGTTATTAATTTATTTTTTAATTTTATGCATCAGTGATATGTTTACTTTCTATAAGATGCATGTAGTAATAATAATTTTTGCTTATCCTGTGCATTAATCGAAATTTCGTTGAGGACGCTCATTAATAGATTCCGTAATCTACCCCTAAGCAAATTTAATATCTACCTACCTAAAGAAATGAAATATGATGATTCAGTGCTTTTCAAAACAACTTTTCATGGTTATCTTAATAAAAAAAAAAATTAAGAATGTATAACTTGTAAAAATTTTTATAGATTTTAATCAAAAAATTTTAATTATTTAATATTTATACATTTTTTTAAAAAAGGTAATTTTTGCTTTATTAAGTACACAGTAAATTACGTTTTTAACGATCAATATTATTAATATTGCAAATAAAAACTTGATGACAAATTAACTTATTAACTTTATGGATTAAACTATAAGTCTACATGTTTATTTAAGTGCATTCTTCTGAAAAATTCTATGGTTTTTTTGTGATAGATACCTTGATCAAATTGACAAAATAATAAACAGTAATTATAATATCCTGAATAATAACTTTAATTTTCATATTGAGTGTTTTACACCTGATGCAGATGTTACACAGCAGTATAAATTACATACAATACCAATAACATACAGAAAGGAAGAAATTACATAACTAATTTTGATCAATACAGCGATAACAACTGTGTTTTTTTAAATGAGCAGAAATCCACAATATGTAAAGCTGGCTAAAAACAGTACTAAAATTTAAAAAATAAATTAAATTTTACGTTTTACTCTCTTCTTTCTCTATAGGCTATCTTTCTTGTTTGTTTTTTCATTAATACAATTTTTTTAAAAGATTTATTTGTTTAGTAAAATAATCTATAATTTCAATTAATTTATAATAATTTTTAAGTGAATATATAAATTCAAGATATCAGTCTGTAATTATTATTATTATGTTCAATAATGATATTTCATGTGATGGGCACTCTTACAAGTTAACACGAAAGTAGATACAGTCATACATCTGTAAAATTTTGCATTTGAGAGCTTCGTTGCATGGTTGTAGTCTATATTTTTTCTCCATTCTTCTTCGCTAGCAATTTTCTCTGCTTCAATCGTTTCGCTTGTCTTTGCTACGTTATCCTTTTTTTTTTTTTTTTTTAAATCTAATTATTAAATGATGATAACTAATTTAATTTATTTAATATATCAATGATGAGGAAAAATAAATTTTGAATAGAACATAAATTTAAAAACTTGTTTTTGTTTTTCTTTCATTCTCCAAGAAATTTTCGGAAAAAAATGTCATTAGGTTACAGAAAAATACAGAGAGATACGTGTTAAGCAAATCAAGTTATAATTTATAACTTTTAATAAATTACAGGATCTAATATGCCAATAAAGATAATTTATTGTTCTAATCCACGTTTAACTTAAACAAAACTATAGGCCTTTATCATCTATAGAAATAAATCATAATTTCGCTGATTATAATTACAGTGTAAGCTTAGATTATCTTACTTTTCAATAGAGAACAAGTTTGAATCGGTTTATCTATTTAGGGAATTTAGTTCTGATTTATAAAAAGTAAGTCGTAAGATCGTTAACTCTACTCAAAAGAATCATGTTTTATTCAATCAGTGATGGAAAAAATAGGTCGGAATTGCTTTAATAGCATAATATTATGTAATTTAGAAGGATATTGCCTTTATTTCTAAAGAAATGGCAATTTTTGTGAACGTCGATAATGGCTTATTGTACGAATTGTGAAACTGCGCGTATTTCCGTTCACATTGTTCCTTCGAAAGTTGGTTTACTATAGTGTAGAAGTGGATGTCACAGAATAGTACCATTAGAGACCGAAGTGGAATGTCCAAGTTGTAATACTCGGTCGACTGGTACACGTTAGGGAGTAGAGAATGATGGTAGGTGTCATTTTAAGCGTGTACAACTAATGATTCTGTATATCCTGCACCATTCATTACAGTCTTCAATACAGGTCCAATTTCTTCGTCCCCCAAGGAATTTCAGTCCCCTTCTTAGATGAACGTCCGAAAGGAGAGAATTATTTCCCAATACTTCTCTAAAGGCAACGACAGTCGATGCATTGAAAAGAATCTCCATCGATTTTCGATAGTGTGCAAGACCTAGTTAAAGAAGAAACTATAATATAAATTTACAAGTGTTGAATTTCTCTATTATAAATGACAATAATCTATTAAAATTATGGCGCTTTTTATTTTCGTTCTTTCGCCGTTTTACACTGCTTACTTTACAATATTTATATATAAATGTTATTAATATCTTGCTAAACATGATTAAAAGTTAAATTTTATTTATCTTGATAACAGACTTCTGTTTGAATTCATATGTTGCATAATATCGCATAAATTATACAACAATGTTATAGTTTTATCTGAGAAGTAGTTTATGTGTATATAAATCCACTTACGTGAATTTATTTTAACATTTACTTTCATAAAAACGAAAATAAAGTGATTTCTGTATATAATACGAGACTATATTTATACCTGCTCATTTTATCGCAATACCTATCAGAGCGTTTAGGTTATCTATTGACCTTGTAGTAAGTGCAGTTCCCAGAAACCATTATTAAAGTCACCATTTCGTGTATAGACTCTTAAAAAAATAAAAATTTTATGTTATAATAAAAAGTATAGTCTAGTTTTCCAGTCACATCGACTTAAATGATCTGTTAAGAATTTGTATTTCTATACCGAAAACACATTTTTAAAGATTATTACTGTTGTATCGGAGCGCAAACTGTTTTCCCGATTACCTTCGAAACATCTCATCCATTTTTATTTTATATATTTTATATTATATTATTAATGGTTTAACGCTTAATTATTAAATTTATATTCTGTTCTTAGCATATATAAGTCGCTTATCATTAATCTTAAGACTGTTCTCACCATTGAAAGCCAATAACCTTTTTGACCGATATTGCTAGCAAGTTCATGGTTATTGGCGACTTAATTGCATTTGTTAATGAGCGTTAGATATAAATAAATCTGGAGGTAAAACAATGTTCGCCGGCTACCAGACTTCGTAATAAAGTTTAGACTTAAGCAACAATTTTTGGGATCTTTCGTAAGCATTTAAAACGCATGAGAATCGAGTAACCATTTTAGTATCGAGGTTGGCCGTTTCTTAAATACCTTTTTCTTTTTTTTTCTTCTTCTTTATACTTCTCTGACTTCCGTCCGGTGGGGACTATTACCACATCCAACCCAGTTTTGTGCAAAGAAAGCGAGTAATCAAAAACACTCGAATTACAGGACTAACCTCGAGCGATGGGGAAAAGCAAACATTAATGCGTTTTTGACGACGTTATTTGGAAACTGCTGAGAGAGAGAGAGAGAGAGAGTGAGAGAGAGAGAGAGAGGGAGATGCAGGAGGGGGACGAATATTTAAACTGATCGCTTAATTGCCTGATCGATGAAAGCGATTATCACCCAGTTTCTGATTACGAAGGAGAGTGGGTTGTGGGGGCGGCATAAACCCAACGTTCGTTCAACTCCCCCTTCTACGCTAGTCTCAAGATAGTTCCTTTCTGAAGGGCGGGAGAAAAGTGAAGTATAGCCTCTTCGGGTTACTGCATGGTAAGTGAGTCTGTCGCACCCACCGAAATCTAGCGGTCGGGTCTCCGTGCATTAACACCTCCTTTCATACAGATCGTTGAGTTTTCCATCAAATTTTTCTACATTTAAACTCTTATATAAAAGCAATGTTATATTAATTACAAAATTCTGATCAAAATACGAGAAAAATATTGATAAGGAAACGTTTAACATTAATCAATCACACATCCATGTTTATGTTATTAATGACACTCAACTATTAAATGTTTATGGCTCATAAAATCCTTTACCAGTTAAAATTATTTTCTAAATTGAATTATCTGATATCTAAACACGTTTGTACTTTTCTTTTTAATTGTTATTAATAAAAATTAAGCGTTTATTTTACGATAACGACATCCAATAAGAGCAGTTATTCAATAGTATTTTTCAAGGATACTACTCCAGTAATAAAAATGTTTATAGACTTCTTAACACTCATAATTTTTTTTCGTAGAATATATATGACATTTTACAGAAACGACTCAGATATTCGATTTAAAAGCTTGTTTATTAATCTTTAGACTGTTATTTGAATGGTTTAAACGCAATTTTCCAGTATCTATACATAGAATATGACAGAAAACTTTATCATTATAATTTACGCAAGCCTGAAGGTATAGAATTTACGTGTTTTCGCGATAAAATAGAGTTTAACATCACCAAAACCTGGAATCATAAGGTAGAAGTTCTGGAGCGAGCACGTGTGTTCTTTTCTTTCTTTCTTCTTTTTTCCCCCTCTTCTTTCTCAATCGCCATCTCGGTTTACAAGAAGATCATGTGACTGTAGTATGAAATATGACAGATGACGTGGCACCAGAGCATGATCCGTCATTCGAGCAGTTCGGAAAACGGGTCCTTCGATCGAATGAATGGTTTCTACTGGAAGAATGACAGAGAAAGCCAAGTTTTGAATTGGAGGAAAACTTTCTTTCTATTGGGTAATTTAAAATAAAAAATGTTCCGTAAAAATATACCGAATATCACTTAACTAACCGAATTAACAAAATCTATACCGTATAAAGAAGACTTTTAGATATGTTAACGCTCTGAAATTTTGAAATTTTCTTTAATTAAATAAAAATAAACATAATTTATCGAATAACTGTATCATATGTTTTTCTTTAATTATAATTTCAGATTGAAAACTTTACTTAAGATCTATAAAATGAGAAATTTTTATGTTTAAAAGAGAATAAATATTTTGATGTTTAATTTTAGTGTTTTTAATGTATAACCGTTAAATTTGGTCACATAAAAAACAAAATATTTTATCATTGGCACAATATTTTATTTTCATAAATTTACAGTACAACATTAACAAATTTAATTTTAAATTACAACTTTTACACGGTTTATTTTATTAAAGTAAAATTAATTTAAAGAATACATTCGATGTTATAGACTTTGAAAACACAAAAAAAAAGAAAAAAAACTTGAGCCGAATTATTAAAGTTCAAATTAAACGTCGTATCTAACACGCTTTTAGAAATTTGGTAGGTTTAATTCCGGTACAGGTGGACGATCTCCAGTATCTCACTTCATCCCTCTCACCTCAGACATTGAATTCCTGCGGGTGGTTATCCCCTACTCTGACGGTTTCTATTGTTGTGTCAGTCGACCATCACAATGGAATCTTCGGTTCCGACGCCACACTTTAATTATCTGGCTCTGGACACTCCATTACTGTCGGTCCTCTTGTTGTCGCCAGAACAACGTGGTTGTCACATCGCTGCTGTCAATTACCAAAGACCCGTCGTCAGCAAAAGGTGGAATTTTTATGACACCCACTAAATTGCGTTAGTTTGTAAAACTCGTCCTTTAATATGTTGGATGCTTTATTGTCGTTTCTGAAATATTACTGTAACTTTATTACTCCACTTTTTTCTGAAATAAAGGAATTTCAATGTTATAATCGTCATAACTAACTGCTTAACCTTTTAAAATAAGCTACTTTAAAATAAATTTTGTTTTAATTGGATTTTTTCCACTTATAAAAACACATTACGCCATTTTTTTTAAATTAATTATATAAATTTGTTTATTCCATACCACATGCAATTCATCAGTTACACGTTTGTAACTGATGAAATCTATAAAGTCTGGAATAAAATAAATAATTAACAAACAAATAATTAGCATTAACACAAATAACACGGGAACAATTCAAAATTTATAAACTTCTTAAGGAATTTTGCTTACTAATTATTTTGTTTTATTTTAGATTTTATGTAATCTATCAGTTACGCACATGTGACTGATTTAGTTAATTATTAGTTTTTGATTTTAGTTAATTAGTCAATCATCCTTAAAAGTAGCAAAGATTAATATGAGTAATACTGAAATAATTCAAAATTTATAGACAAAGTTTTCTTGCTAAATGTTTAGTTTATTTTATTTCAGAATCCATGCAATTCATTAGTTACAGGTGTGTATGTAACCGATGAATTGCATAAAGCTTTGAATAAACAATTAACAAGCATACTATTTATATTTTAAATAGTCTATAAACTATGAATTGCTTCTGTGTTATTCGCATTAATGTCTGTTACTTTCTACATGTTAAACACAAGTAATTGAACACAATCTATTCATATAATGTTAGAATATTGATGATATATCTGTACATAAATTCAATATTTGAACTGTTAATAATTTTTTTTATTTTTAAATTTGAATCAAGTTTAAATATATTTTTTTAACATTCATAAACTTTTTCTTCCATCAGTTTTGTTTTTTTTTGTTTCGAATATTATAACCCGAAAATTGCTTAAGCATGTCTAAAATCACTATTATTTGCGTGCTGGACACGATTTACAAGTTTGTTCGAATAAAATAAGCTATGTTTTAAAGAAATTTTTCTTTCTCTCTCATTTGCAACATCCCAATTTAATTTTAAGTATGGTAATTATGGTTGTTATTGTTTTTTTTTAATATTTAAAAATACTTTATCTTCGAAAATAAACCTTGTTGTTATCTATTATTTTATGAATCTTTCTCTGCTTAAATCTAAAAATGACGATTTCGAGATAATGATATGCTCATAACAGAATGGCTACTTATATATGTTATAAGCTATAGTAATATTTTATTATTAGCAAATTGACGCGAACAATATTTGTAAATATTATTAAAGTATTATTAGCAATAAAAAATAACTTAGTTCATCTCAAATGATCAGTAATTTAAAAGAATTTAAAATATTTGCCACATAACGTCCATCGCGTAGTTGAGATGCCTGATTCTCTCCAAAATGCAGGACGTTGACACACGCTGCTATAGCAACAGTCCTGACGTCTGTGTTTTTTTCTCCCCCTTCTTCCTTTCTTTCAGTTACCTTGCCTGCCGAAGAGTAATGGAGGCTCTTGAGAGGTGCCGGACCCGAAGTTCTAGGCCACCTGTGCAGTTACCGTGCTCTGCCCCGTGAAGTGAAGTATATATATATGGAAGTCCACGTTGAGGGGGTGGTTTTGATATATAGTTCTTCTCTTCCATCGCTGACAACTCGCTACAACGTGTGCAAGCAGCTAAGGATCAATACTGTAAGATGTTTTTGCGAGGCACAGCAAGGATCCATTCTTTACCTATCTGTAATCCCACATAGTAAAGTGATAAAAGTTGCGGTAAGCTTCAGAGAAGGTCTACGCTTCAATGAATCCTCTCTTTTGGATCTCTCTCTCTCTCTCTCTTTTCTTTCTCTCTCTCCTTTGTAAGTTATCATGTTACAATAAAAATGTTCCAATAAAATTTATGTTTCGATAGAGGTGTTTACTATCATCTTATGCGCCGAGTACAAACGAATATAAACATTGGGATTTATAAATTATCCTTATATCTCCTTGTATCATTTACAGGCCCAAGTGTTGTCAAAGATCTCTCCGTTGATAGATTACTGAGGCAATTTTCAATATTGCTCGGAAGATAGATTGCCAATTGCCAAGCTTCTACATTTTTTATACGAGCCTAAAGTAATTCAGTTGTTTTTTTTTTTACAATGTTTAATAACTTGTAGTTTTAAGTTGGCAGCAATGTGCTGCGTCATGTAATCTGTTTTAAATCAAATTTATATCTAGACACCGAAAATATAATTTTCCTAGAAATTTTATTAACGTATTGTATTTTATAATTAAATATCTCGTTTAAAATTTTTTAACAGTTTTAGAAATAATCGAATATAGATTATTAAAACTAAATTATTATTTTTATGTTTATTATATAGTTTCAGATAGTTTAGAAAAAAATTATAAAAAAGTTCATTTAAAAGTGCAAAATTAGTATTTTTACGGAAATTAATTTATAAATATTAACGTCATAATTAATGAAAGATATAATCGAATAAAATTGTTGTAAATTTAATGATAGTTAATTAAATACTTTGGTATTTGATAGTTCAGGTAATCGATAGAACTTTTCAGGAAAATGAATATTAAAATGTGTAAAGTATTGAAATGAGAGGTAACAATGGCAGTTGTGAAGGTGTATGCGGCATAGAGAATATTTTCTTACTAACAATAAAAGAGTAATAAAATTGAAAAAATATCATGTTAAAAGATATCACCAAATTTCCAAACAATTACATCCATACCCTTTCAGAGATGCTAACATGGCGCATTATTTTTACACATTTCGTTTCTCCAATGAACCTCTAGAAAGGGCAGGCGATGTTGCAAAAGGGGAGCAGACGGAAAAGGGGGGCAAAGAACCCTCGGAATTTCCGAGCCAAAAGAGTCTCGGGGTGGAAACGTTGTACCAGATGGTGCAGAGTCTCGACCAATTACGCATGTCTTCCCCCACCTCTTCAACCTCCCGAACTTTTTCCGCAGTTTTCTCTCGCTCGCTCTCACATCGATTAAAGTACGAGTGCCCGGAACGCGTGCGTTTAACGAGGATTTAATGACTTCACATGCGATCCTCATGGGATGAAGGGGAACCTAAGGGAGGAAAGAGAAAAAGACTAAAAAAAATAAAAAAGAACGTACAACCTACCGTCAGGCACTCTGATTATACACGATCGTTGCGCGCTTCTTTCTCTCTTTTCCTTTCCTTTTTTTCTTCTATATAACTTATATATAGCCCTATATATATATATATATATATATATATATCGCCTTCTACCCTTCTCTTTTCCCATGCAAAGGATTGTGGAGTTATAACTTTGGGGATAAAATGAGAGATGATGGCTCTACTTCACTACACTCAAGAATCTAGAGCGATAAAATCATTTTCATTCCAGACATTCTTTCTCTTGTGATATCAAAACGATTCTGTACTAAGACTTAGTGGAGAGTACTAAATACTTCGCTCTTAAAATAAGTAGATTTTTATGAAAATATCACTTAATTTTATCGCATATCGTATAAGAAAACAAAATTAATTACGTTAACTGTCCGAAATCATCTAATATTTTAGTTAAGATAAATTTTACACCTTTACAAATTCAAAACGAAAGTTAAGTTTTAATTAAAATCCATTTGTTCGACTTCTAAACATTACAAGAAGAGAAAAATATAAAGCATCACAAGATGATTAAAACATGTATCGAATGTGTTATTACTAAAAGCTAAGACGGCAAGTACAATCAGCAGACATCAATTTGTGGATGATTAGGCGTGAGTAGATCAATTATATGAATAAAAAAAAAAAAAAAGAAAGAGGAAATGGAAACGGAACCAAGCCCTCTAGATTAGTCACTAGAAGGCATCAGGTTTTATTATCTGTTGCGACACGAAACCAGCAGATAATCGACTACACAGAGTTTATTGAGTACAGTGAAAAATAACATTGACAAATGGATATTCATACACCTGCCCAAATGTCATCAATTTTAATAATTCAAACTATATTTTCCATTCTTTACAAAAGAACGATTTTGGCAAGTATTGACTATTTAATATAAGTTCTGTTTAATATACCCTGTTAATGCAACAGATCTAAACATTCTAACTTACCATGCGAATAATAAGTTGTACCATTATCACCTGCACGACTCGTTATTTGTTTAATAGCCTGTTAATATGTAGACTTAAAGTTTGTCTCTTCCTGTATTAATTTAACTTCGATATCTAGATTAAAAAAAAAACTGCCAGTTATAAATCAAGATTAATTTTCGTTACTCTAATCTCACATTGCATATCTAGTATTTTAATTAATACATTTTATTTATTTTAATAATAAAGCCTTATTAATCACCTACATTGTCAGAACACAGCACAGATGAGAGAGAGAGATAAACGTAAAGTTTGTAGACTGCATTTATGGTATTATATAAAAATATATCGAAAACACTGTTATTTTTATAAAAATGCAATTAATTATTTTAAAAATAAAATCTCATTCGGATCGATGATTTTGTCGTATAAATTAAATGCGCAAAATAAAATAACACTTTATAAAATAGTAAGAAAAAGCCAAATTAATTAACTTATTCAATTACTAAAGCAATGTTTGCTTTAATGTTTCTGTAGTTATACCAGGACAAGCTAATAACACGAGCAGCTGCTAAATTCAATGAACAAGAGTTGGTTAACATTGGCATTGATCACGCAAATCTTTATGCAACTGTTGCTTTAATTTTCGTTCAAAATATTTTCATAACTTTTGAAGAAAAAAAACATATGTCTATTTTTAATATTTTAACAAAAATTAACTTAAAATAAAGTTAATTTTAACAAGTAACTCTTTTAATTCATTAATTCTTTATTATTTTTCTTATTATTTAAGTATAGTCTAGATTGATCTTCGGTTTCCTGAGGCAAAATATAAGTTTTTCCGATACATAAATTGTTAAAAAAGAAAGGCGTTAATAAAAGTTGTCATAAAGTATTCTATAAGAAACATAAGAAGTAATGAATGCATGATTGTGTTCAATCTAGACTAAAAGTCGTTAAAAAAATGAAAGTGTGAACTTCATACTTCCATTATATAATTTTTCTTCGTCATCCGCAGAGATTAAAGTAATTTTCTTTCAGAGTGAAGTCTTGCTTTTATAAAAAAATGCTTTTAAAAATTCTATCTTGTATGACATAAATTGTTTAATGATTATTATAAATATATTTAATTACGAAAAACTGCATTAGTTAAAAGTATTATTTGATGGATTAGTTAATTTTTGATCGTCTAACAAATTCGAAAATTTATTAGAAATGTAAATATCATCCTGATACTATATTTTCTATAGAATTATATTTTATTTTGTTAGAAAATTATGCAATTTTAAGATGTAGCCTATTAAATTGATGTGTGTATATATATATATATAAATACATTAGTAAAGAATTTGATGATTGTGACAAATCCAAATTAGGTCTATAACCGTTAAATTTACATCAAGATTTTTGATCCGTAACATTTAGATGAGTCGAAAGTATTGATATAAAGATAAAAAAGTGCTATTAATGAAAAACTGATTGACAAATGTAGTTAAAATTGTATTACAATGTTACAAATATTTGAAAATAGCTGTTTGAGAACTATAAAAAAATTCTGGATATAATGGTGACAGTATCTACGACATATAACAGGAATTGATTCAGATCCATTCGAACAGGAGCTTGAAATAACAGCATTGAGATCATCATCCATTCCGGAATCATTTATTGTACTGTATTTCATTAATTATTCCAATTAATGAAGCTTAATCCCAGGAAAACAATAGACTGAAAGCTGTTATAATAAGAAATACTCTTTCTTTAGACATCCCAAAGTCATCCGAACCAATTTGTGTCGCATAGCATTAGTGATAATCTTTCTAACTTGTAAGAGTTAATAGATACATTTTCGATCTAAATACAACAAACACTTTAATATTTATTAATGTATTTAATTTTTCTCTTTTTGTTATGCTAGAATTTTTAAATATTTTGTATTTCAATCAAGTTTCTAAAAATCAAAATATTTATGTATAAAATACTATTAAGTGCAATAAAAATAAATAATTTCAATTAGTTTAACTAGTTTATAAGTAAATGGTCATTTAGATGGCTAAAATACAATTTTCCAAATTACTTTTGCTTTAAAATAGAGTAAAATCGTGACTAACAATTGTGTTCAGAATACTTTATTGCCGTATGACTTTCCTTTCAAATACTTAATAACTTACAACATGTTCCTGTTTGAAGTTAACCCTTCGTTTTAGGCAAGCCCATGTTTTTAAGAACCTTTTCAACCTAAAACGTTTTATTGCTTTAACACCACAGGAACCTTTAAAGGTTATCGCTTTATTACCGAGGGACAGGTATGCTATTTCTTGGAAAGAAACTAAACAGTTACCACAATAGCTAAGTTTGAATATTGTTCAAACGTCTTCATTTAACTTAAACTTTCTATCATATGACAATAAATTTAAAAGCATTTTCACAAACAAAAACAGTTGTTAAGAAACATAATTTTATTAATAAACACTAAACTTTGACATTCTATGTAACATAGATTAATTTTATGCAGGTACATGTATTCATTAAATAAAAACATAAACAGAGGCAACAATACATTAATTATGTATTTAAATAGCTCGGCGTTATACAGCATTTTAAAATTTCTTTTTAAACAGCTGTCCGTACTAAAAATCTGGATCGCTAGTAGTAGTAGACATGACAAGGTTGACTGATCAACTCTGCGACCTAAAAGGTTAAACTTTGGTTGATTCTGTTTGTTTTTGCAATTCAAATGACGGAGCAGCTTCGAGTCTTTGGGCGGAGTCGGTGACAGACTAACATATAAAATGGGTTTGGATCACTTCAATGTCAAAAAATAATCATAACTGCCCACCATGTAATCCTTTATCTACCAGCTTTTATTGAAATCTTAGCTTCTCCTCATTATATAGGCTATATCATTAAGTCATTGATAAATATAAGTTGTTTCATATCATTAATTATCTAATATACGGATAATTTTTTATAAATAAAATATTCGTAATAAGACCGTAAACAATAAATATGTGCCTAGTAGAATTTAAATATATTTGTGACGTGAGTTTAAACAATTTGTTCTAGATAATTAATTTTAGTTGATGTCATAAAATTCGAAGAATTAATTTTTCTTCTTACGAAACTGGTAATGCATCTGGAAACTCTGTAATTTTCTTTCAGAAAACTGAAAAAAAAATATATATATATAAATTCTAAATTTATTATAGTATTACAATATAAATATTATTTCCTTTAAAAACAAGTGTTAATTAAGTTGATTTCGTGTTAAATTAAGTTGATAACTTGTTAAATTAAGAGAATTCCACAGAAACGATTTTAAAATAATTATAAGTTTTGACGTAAAGAGAAAATTGACATCATCATTGACAGAAAAATTTGTAAAAACTTGAAGAGAAAAGTGTATTCGCCATCTTCAAGGCGTCATTATCCTAATGGGAACATCTGAACAAAAAGTGTGGGGATGAAACTATTTCCGTCGTCCGATTGATTCGTCGAAGGTTAGATAGTAAGGTAACAAAGAACTTTGCCTTTGGGGATGTGACCCTGCTGCAAAAGATTACAAAAGCAAGACTAATTAAAGATAGAGTGAGTTCACATGCAAGACTCTCTCTCTCTCTCTTTTTCAAGATGTTCTTTTTGCACCATTAAAACAACCGGTGGACAATTAGGGTGGGATGAAAAGAAGCTCATCCAATAATTTTTGAAAATGTTCATCTTGTAGAAACTAGTTTCATTCCGTGATCTGCAAAGGCCTCGCGTGTATGACGAAGAAATTATGTTTCTCCATTTAATTTTAAGCGGCTACATTTTCTGAATTATTCCTTTCTCTTACAGAAAGGAATTTGAATGGTTTGCCTCTGTAATTTGTCACCTTAATTTTACTTAAGTAGTTAACAAATTCGTGCTTATGCTCGAAAGCTAAGTTTTAAAAGATAATTAACAAAAGTCTGTATTTAATTTAAATTCAAAACTTAAAAGAATTTTTGACACTAGTTTTAAATAAATCATAAGCTTTTATCTTTCTTAAATCAAAATTAAAAGACGATCTATCAGAAAATTACACAAATTATCTATTTTATTTTCTTTTTGAGATTAATTAATGGCATTAAAAGGATTTTAAACATTAAGTTCTATTTATAATTTTAAAATTGATTCATTTATTAAATTATCGTAGATTAATTTCGTGCCGTTAAAATTATATATTTTATGATATAAACAATTTATAAAATAACGTTTAAATGATATAAAAATTGTTAATAAAGTATTATATATGAAAAATTCACATAGACTTAACTAGATTAAATATTATAAGCTGAGAATTAATCTTTACTCCAATGATAAAAATTTTTTTTAAATAGATTTATATTAATTTAAGAAAACATAATTAATAACTTGGATTGAGCAGACATGAAATTTATTACTTGTCTATACAATGATATTTTAAAAAAGACTATTGTATTGTTATTTTTAATAAAATCAAAGACATTCAGAAAAATTTAATTGTCTATTTAAACTAAGCTTAATAATAAAATATTTATAGTATAAATTTATAATTTTAATTAATTATTCTAAAGTAATTAACACTTAATTTAAAAAAACATATCGCTAGACTGAAAAACTCTATTTAGTGTTATAGATAGCACTAAACACTAAGTCAAAAATATAGACATTTTTGACTTAGTGTTTAAGCAGAATGTTTATTGTTTGTAATTAATGCTTTCTGAATGAATATTAAACACTTCTCCTTTATGTTATTATAAAAGAGATAAAGAATCTATTTTTTCAATAGTCAAAATATATCATATACTAAATTTTATTCATATTTTAACCAAAGACTACTTTTCACCTTATTTTATATTTATAAAGCTAATTATCAGTATAATTTAAATTTATTTCATACTTAATTTTGGTTCGTTACATAAAAATATTAATTAAATATTAAATTTAAAACTTAACTTTTGATAGTAGGCTAACTTAGACTTGCATTAAATGGTATTTCATAAACATTTTTTTTTTTTTTACTGTTAAATATACATTTCTATAATGATTTAATATTATTAACTAAACATAATTTTAACTTTAAAATTTTTATACAATAGCGTAGGCTGAAAAGAGTTTCACATGTTGTAATATGAAAATTTATGACGGCTTGACAACTATAAGTAGCAATTGTGCATCATATGTCATATTATCAGATGTGATTGAAATATAAAACATTTCACTTAAAATTCGCGTTTAATATTTTAGTAAATTATAGTTAAAGTTGTTTATGAATTAATATTTTTAATTATTTTCATTAATTGTAAAATCTTAATTTTATTTTCTTACATAAATATCACCAATTATTTAAATTGTTATATCAAAGGAAACTGTGTAAATATAATTGTCTACGCAATTAAAATTCATGTTCTGATAACAGCTATAACAATTTTTAATTAATACAGCATAAAAGCATAAAAATATAAATTGTATAAATAAATTATTTGTTTGGAATATTTCAAAAATATTATCGCAGATTTTTCTATTCTCAAAAATATTCATTATAAACAAGCTTGAAATTTCGATTATTCTTGCATGCTGATAAAGTTTTATAGAGTAACTGAAAAGAAAACAACGTGAAAAAATATATTCTCAATTTTAAATTTGTATAAATTAAACCTTGGAATATAATAAATTACGTCTATTCTGTAGAAAATATCATCGAACTTACTATAAATTCAAAGATAAATATCAGCATAAACTTTCTTATTGTATAAAATAATTAATGATAATTATATCTTAATAGTAAAATATTTATAAAATATAACCTCATTTAAATATACATTTTTGTTGAAATAATCTATTTTACTTTATGAAACAAACAGTCTAAAATGCATTAATGATTAGTCATGTCCTCGGGGCGCAATTGATTCAACATGCATCTGTGATAACTATCTGTTTATTTCCTGACTAGAATATATTCAAGTAGATAATGTTGTAATGTAAAAGAATATCATGTACTAACAGAGACAAAGTAATCGTTGTTAGTTTTTCTGTTTATATTCAGGTGTGAGAAATAAACTCCACCCATCTTAGTCCCCATTGGTGAACATTCGTGGAAAGTTTCAAGTTCGTGTCATCTGTACTTTTGGAATGTTAATAATAATATAAACAATTGATTTTTATTTTCACCATTAAGTAGCATTATTTCCACAAAATGATTATATATTTTGTAAGCATTTTCGATTCTTGCTTAGAATGAATCCAAAGATAGATCTAAACTGATTACATCAGTACTTTCAAAATTTCCATTTTGACAAAAGTCTCAAATAAATAAAAGTCTGAGTATTAATATTTTAACTATTTGATGTAGAATTAAATTAAAACTCAAAAATTTACGTTTAACATTCTAGGAAATTATTACTGAACAAGCTGCAGCATTTTTTATTAGTTTTTCAGCAAGTTTAACTTTTCTTAGCTTTCATAAATGCAAAGATTCATTTGTATAATGATTACGTTCTTAAAATATTCAAAACGACAAAAATTTTGAATTTAAATTCAATATTAAACCATTATATAATTTATAAATTGTTCGCTTTTCAATACTGTATAAAAATTTTCATATTTTTAACCAATATTCCGGGCTATCTTAAAGATCAAAAAAATACTCTACAAACTATAAACGAAGTTGGTTTGTAATCAAATATCCTTTATATTAACGTTATTATTATAATTTTTATTTGAAATGTTTAAAAATAATAAAGTTTTCATCTGTTCAGGAAATAGGCTTATTAAAATTCACTAATCGGCCTATAACCTTGACACAATATATATTAATGCGTAGATGACTGATAGCGTCGTTAACAATAACTAATTATTATCTCCCTATTTAACTTTTATACACGTCAGTTTTATCAAACAAGTCTAACGATATAACTGCGATTTTCGATTACATCTGAGATTACTGTCAAACAAAATATGTAAAATCAAACATGTTTGAAATAAATTATCTTTAATTAGATTAATAGAAAGTGCTTATTGATTCTGACTAATTAAACATATATTCTCTCGTTAAGTTAAAATAATAATAATATATTAAAAATTATTGGTTATTATATTTTTACTGTATTTTATATAAACTTACTAAACAGATTTTAAATGGATTTATAAAATTCTTTTCTTTTTTTAGGCTTTGTTAGAAAATATGTATTTATATGTATACATGTTTATACGTACCTAAAATACAGAAATTCACAGGTAAACTGGGCTTTTGTTATCTTTCCATTCCCAAGTTGAAATTGTTGTATACCAACCGCCCACTCGACGCCATTCGTCCATGAAGTTACCCCCTGAAGCTAAGTATCGAACACAAGATTGGTTGAAAAAGTTTGCCCCAAGCAAACTGTTCGAAGTAGATGCCTCCTGCTGCAAAACCACAGAAAAACGTTGATAATGAATAATCATCAAGAATAATTTTACAACGACTTTTATTAATATTTCTTACTATAAATAAATATATATCTTTTTAAAAAAAGTGATCTTAATAAATGAATATATTAAGAGTTAATAATTAAATATTACGATATTTAAATTAATTTTAGGGATTTTTATGAAGTCGAAACTCTCAAATTAATTTAAAAAAACGGTTTAAAGTATAATTGTTTTAAATTGTCGTGTTTAATGTTGAAATTATCGTCACGTTTTAACGAAATCCTTTAAATAAAGTTCCTTAAAATTCACGTCGGGAATAAGGTTTGTTTCATTCTATTGCAAAGTGGGATATACAATGATAGAAGTGAGAACTCGAACATCTGTCGACGTTCCTAGCCTATGTTTATTATTTGTGGTCGTTATGCAAACCAAGCTTAGCAACTTTTGGAATTTATTGTTCAACGTGAAAATAACCAATCCTCTTTTTCCTCAGCGAGACTAACATATGTTAGTGAAGGCAATGAATAATTTATGTTTGTCTTAACGCATCGATTGGATGATATTGCTAACTTCTTAAAATGATAGTGAGCGAAAAAAAAAGAAAAACCGAAATCTCATTTTTTAACAGGGAGAAAAAGAGAGAGAGAGAGAGGAAGCAAAAATTAATTATTTTTTTGAACTGTACCATTTTTATATTTACAAACGGAATGAATTGCAGTTATAAATTACATTTATAGAATATCCATTTATAATTTTCTAGAAAATAAATCAAAAAGTTCTCTATAAAATCATTTTTTTAAAAATTATCAGATATTTTAAAATTATAAATTATAATTTTCTGTATAACATATTCTAGCTTTTCTTGTTAGATTTATCGAATTTTTTTTTAAATCAAATAACTTCAAACAAAAATATTTTGCTAAAAATTAACAGTACAAGTATTCCTATCAGTTTTAGTTATTAGCCTTAGGCAAAAGGCGTCTTCTGGACTTGTTTTCATTAATCACATACTTGTGACATCGCATCCTTTTTCTAACAAACCGAACAAGATGAAGATAAGAAAAGAAGAAAAACTTATCCTATCCATAGATATCTGAGCCTTTAGAACGATCTTGTGACATAGAAAGCAACAAGCATT
This sequence comes from Androctonus mauritanicus, assembly GCA_011317285.2. Taxonomy (NCBI): domain Eukaryota; kingdom Metazoa; phylum Arthropoda; class Arachnida; order Scorpiones; family Buthidae; genus Androctonus; species Androctonus mauritanicus. The sequence goes on along the minus strand of WUQG02078827.1, from coordinate 42,099 downwards.
GAGGTCAAACATGAAGAAGACCAATTGGTTTTATCAACGACTGAGACAAACGGACTTGCGAACTTAAATTGACAAAAAATACAATTATAAACTCGTAACGAGGAATGGAAATTGGTTATCAAGTATCGCTCGACATTTTTAACTGCAAAATTTAGCATAATGATCGTCTAATTCTTAAACTTCATTTAAATGTTGAAAAAGTTATAAATTTTCATACAAAACTGTTCAGTACATAATAATTTAATAATTTATTATCATAAATGCTATAAACATCTTTAGAGTTTAATTCGGGATTACTAATGGCACAAATCTTTTTAAAATCGTATAAATAGACGAAATCAAATAGGGGGATGTTACATTTTACCTTAACAACAAGAAAATAAAGACATTTCGTGATGATCTTTTCAACAAGCATAGTCAATATCTATTGCATATTTAATAACAGTCCAATCTGCTTACCATTACCGAAAGGTGGGATACCTGGCAGTCTCTTCTCAGACGATTTCGTTCGTTTCGCTATAGTCTGTGTAATTATAGAACAGACTGGACAGACGACATTGATAAATGATCCGTCAAGACGTCGCTTTCTGCTTAATTATAATACACTGTTTTTTATCATGTATCTCTTGGACCGTTGATCCTTCTTGTCTTCGAAAGCCTGGGGAAATACCAGTTGTTATTTTAAAGTATGCCATGTCATTTAGTAAACTGAACTCGGTTGACAGCAAAATAATAATTAGAGTTATATGCGATTTTGTTTCTGGAAAGAACATATTATTACTTTCGAAATTAATTAATTTAATATGAAATTTTTTAAAAAGCACTTCTTTCTTTCAATTATATGACTAAAAAAATTCAGTTTAATAATTATCAGTTTTTTTTTTTTTTATTTAATAATTTCGTTGAGTATGTAACACTTAATATCCGGAGATTAATTCTTAAAACGTTATTTATAAGATATCAACTTCTTCAAACTATTCTTCATTAATATGTATGAACATGTTAGCAGCAGCCCACACCCCTTCCATTTGTCCTTTTTAAAAAAGAGAGAGATTTGTCCCTCCCACAATCTCCTCCTGTGTCCTTTTCTATTAAACACTTGATTGTTTCATACTCTTTACAATAAGTCAGCTGTTTCTTGGCATCTTTAATGAAACGATTAATAAAGACAAGTTATGCTCTTCTTTTTTTATTTTATTTTTTAATTTTTCAATCTTAAATCGTAAGGAATCCGAACAAATTAACTATGATATTCTTTTTATCAAATTAAAAATATAATAGAAAATATAATAAGAAATGGAGACATTTGACATACATTACGAGAAAAAAATTATTTTTTCATCCTATTACTTTAATATTATAAAAATAATTATCCTTTGAGGCAACTTTCAATTGTAACTACAATATAAAATATATATTCAAAATGAAAAATGTCAAAAGAAAGGATAAATTATACAGAGAAATAAAAGTTTAAATATTCTATAGCTGCAGTAAACTTTTTATTATAATAATATTATTTTAAAAATAAAACACAACAGTATTTAAAGTAGCCTACTTTGCAAGCATGTTATGCAACTTATACAGTAGTAATTTGCAGATAGACTGCTGAAAGAACTGTTGGAGTGTAAATGTTTTCCATTTTTATTAAAATTCAACAAGTGACTTTACTTGTCATTCAATAAATGGAATATATTTAAACAACAAAACGTTATCTCCTTTGAGATCACGACATTTAAAAGCTGAGGTAAAGAATATTCTAAAAAAATTTTTCTACGATAATTAAACATTGTTTTATTATTGATTATCGTCTATTGAAAAAGGAGAATTTGGTATATTAGATGATTTTGAGTGTTTATTCTATATTCCTTCATCCTCAAATTGCTACTGTCATGATAAGTGAAGATGATGAACGATGTTTAGAACTTGGGCAGTAAAAGGTGGAAATTTTCCCTTCGAAGAGAAATGACTAAGTTAATGACCTTGTCCTTTAGTGTGAGGCATAAGGCTGCATCATTGAAAATAGGAGGATAAATGGAGTATGAAAGTAATTTTAAACTATTTTGTAAATTTGCCCCTATTTACTCCTATCTATTTAGCATTTAATTCTACCAATTTCTTCAATCGATTACGATTAAAATAATTTTTCAGATATCCTCCAGTGCTATAATGATTCTGATATCATCGAAATGGAATGCATTTATGAAAAATATTTTTTCTTCTTAAATATTCGAGTGAATTATAAATTATGCAATTAATTTTCATGTAACACATATATCATTAGAAATATTCCCAAAATACTTGTTGCTGCATTTATAAGAAAATTTTTTAAAAGAATGTTGCATGTATCGCCTAATATTATAGTTGGTTGCTTCTTCCAATCTTACCCAACAGAAATGGAATCCTATTGTTGCGATTAGCCAGGTGTTCCTAAAATATGAAATTTCGAATTTATGACGATGAGAAGTTTCATATGCGTGTACAAACTGGGAGGAATCGTAATGTCAATCAATAAAGACAACTAGATTTCTAAATGATATTTTTTCGTTTGTTCTTATAAATAGAAAGTTATTAATCTAGTCTACACACTTCCTTTGTGATAAGTGATCAAAGATTAATAAATATTTTATCCAAATGTTAATTTTGTACACGTGTAAATGATTGTTACAGTCTTTATATTAAGTAAGAATGAGATTAGATTCAGGAAAACGAATGTTAATTGGTATGAGAATAATTTTTTAAATCGTTACAAAAGTGAAATAAAAATATTCTTGAACAAGAGAAAAAATAAGGTTGGAAAACTATGAATTAAACCTAACGAAATAATGAAAATTTTTGCACCTAATGATGTTTTGAATTTATATCATATAATAAAATAAATTAATCAATAGTGCTGACAATGTTTAAATCAATGATGACGATGTAGAAATTTTAGGAATTTAATGTTTTCGGGCTATAAAATTCCTTAGTATTTACTTATCATCATGTAAGCTATGCTTACTAAGCAATAAAACTGTTCCTAAACACGAATAAAATTATAAAAAATTATAAAATAATAATATAAGGACTATAATAATATCCAAGACATGCAATATTATGTCTTGGATATTATTTTTATTGAAAGTTTATATTAAAGTTTATGATATCATAAACTTTAATATAAATTTTCTAAAATAAAAATGGAATTAAAAATTAATTTGAATAACACTAAAAAATTTATTAAATTTTATATGAAGAGAAATAACATTATTTTAATTAAATTAAAACAATAAAAAAATTTTAATATATTGTTATTTACAAGTTAACGCCTTTCTACATTAGCTTTTTTTTATGATAACTTCTTATATTTATTTTATCAACTCTTTATTAATATTTAAATTAGATAAGTTCAGATCATAATCTTCAGTAAAAAATTATATAAAATTATCACTTTGTTATGTAATTTTTACTAAAAGTATAAACTGAAAAACAATTCAAAATTTTTTATCACGTTCGTATAAGATAAAAATAATTGACGATAGAGATAAAAAAATAAACATTAAATTATGCTAATTTTATTCCGACTTTTATCGACTTAACGGACTTTTAAATCATAGTTAGAATAATAGAAAAATATGTATATATTCACATCTGTATTTAATCTGCTTAGAAAATCAGATGATCGAAAGTTATCTACAAGAAGTTAGTTACGTCATTAAATCTTATTACGGTTATAAAGCAGAGCAATTTATAGTTTATGAATGAGTGCATGTTTCTTAAGCTCTCATAGGAAAGTGCGTGATAACTATCACGAATCTTCAACAGAGTGAAATCAATTGTATGATAATACCGACGGTCGTAACTTTTACTGATGACGGATATGACATCATAACTTTCCCCGGGGCTCTAGTAAAAAAGAGGTAGTTGGTTAGTGGGTCTTTTTGCTTGTTTGGATGATATTAAACGATAATAGCCTTGTCTATATTACAATCTACTTCCTGAATTCAAAATATCGCAAATGTATGATAGAAGAATGTTTAAATTCAAAGAAAAGTTAATAAATTATATTTTTCACTTTATAATTTTTTTTCTTAATTATTTTATTTCGAACATTTTTCATATCTTAATAAATAAATAAGCCATTGAAATATTTCTTGATCTGTGACTTTTTTACAGTTTTTTTAAAGAGTTAAAATTTTCTAAGATTTTTTTCATGTAGCTTAAGATATGTTTGTTAATTAATATATTATTATAGATTAAGTAAAGTCTAAAATCTATTAATGTACAATAACATGATTTTTCTATAATAAAGTAAGCGAGCCAATTTAAATGTCACAAAGAAAACATCTACAGGCTACATTGCACAATTTATAAACAGAGATAAAAAAATTTTTGTTGTTAATTGCCAATTTTTTAAAAGATTATTGTATATCCTAATTATTAATCACCATAAAACTGATACATTTTATTGGATTTAATAAAAAATTAATTTATTAAATTTTAAATCTTTTAATTATTTAATAATAAAAAATATCAAATTAAGAAAATTGTTAGAAAATGTTTTTATCTTAAAACGTAAATATTTCTTCTAGCTGAACCAATATCAGATTAAAAATTTATTTTCTCAACTTTATTCGCAATAAAATTAAATGACTCAGTTTCAATATTTTTCCCAAGAATTTAATAAATTAAAAATAAAAAATTATAGTCTGAAGACAGTCTATACTTCTAATATTTTTGCTCTTTTCTTCAAGGCTTTTAAACAGATTATATAACTGATAAGTTTGATTAAAATTATAACATATTTATTCTTTATTATATTTTTTAATTTTATAATTAATATATAAATCCAAGAAATATCTTGAAATATAAAAATAAGAACAAAAATTTGATCATATAATTACTGCTTCATGATAGGAAGTTTACATCGATTAAAATAATAATATTTTTTTAAATTAACGTTTGAGTTTTATATAAAAATTCAATAAAAATGCGATCAGAAGTAATTTTTAAAAAGAGAACATTGTCTTTTAGATAACTTTTTTTCTATTTGCGAAGAAAATTTAAACACACCTTCTATATCATTAAAGTTTTAAGTCAATGCTGTACATCTTAGTCCTATGTTATTAAAAAAACTGAATATAATAAACTAGAGATATTAATATAATTAGTCTCAGTAATAAAATATTTATATTTATTATTCTGCATTTTTATTTATGGAACAAACTCATAATCTATAGCAAATCAAAATAAATCTAATTCAAAAAAAAAAAAAACTTCGATTCTCTTTTATCATATTCGGAACAAAAAACATATAGAATAACTTTTCCCAGAAGAAACAAAATTATTTTGTTTCAAGATTCTATTCTATTTCTCCAATAGATAGTATTTGATCCATAAATCTTTCAACTTGTATGTTGTCACGCAAAACCGTATCCGGTTTTATCACGTCAGTAGCGAAACTGCAGACTACTCATACATGTAAAAATAATCCTAATGGTTTATTAAACAATAGGTTTGGCTTATATATGCTCTATGGTTTAGGTGGAGTCTTATCGATATATCTGGTGACAACTCATCAACAACATCCTTCTTAACAAGTTGCGTCACTTCCTTTCAGTCGCTGATTCAATCAGGTGTTAATTTAATGCATTTAGATAATCCTTTAGTATCCTGTTATTCAATACACTTGTAGGTCCATTTATAACCGACAGACACACAGACACATTGTTTAAAGAACTAATGAACCAATTCGTTTAACAATGCTAATGTCTCAATAGATTACAATATATAATAATCAAAATTAAAACTTCTTTAATTTTTTTTAATTAGATAAATTTTAAAATCTTTTGTTTATAAGAATTTTAAGCTTTTAAGAAAGTAAATATTTAACATTAAAATATTTTATGTTCACTTTTTTATAACTGTAAATTTTTATATTAAAAATTATCATCATTTTTTATATTTAATAAAACAAAAAAATTAATAAAAAAAAGAGGATAAATAAAACTATTCAAATTATAAATTGATTGCTTAATTATAATTAAATAAAATTGTTTTATGAAATTTCTTCAACATTTTTAAATAAAATTTAGAATATTAAATTATCATTATTATAGAAAGTAGAATAATATAAAAAGTAAGTTTTCTTATTTTGTTTAAGGAAAATCATTATCGTGTTAAACTACTCAGGTTAGCATCTACATGTATATAGTAGCGACACCTTGTGACAAAGTCAGGAACTCGTTTTTGTTCATTAGAATAAATAAAAATATAATATATAAAAGTATTAAATGTATAATTTTACTTAAATAATAACAATTTAAATTTTTTTATATGAAAAATTAACATGAATTTAACTTCAAGTATAGACTTAAATTTCTACTTAATATAAATATTTTTTGTGAAGTTATTATTATACAAGAAACAAGTATTTTTGTATTTGTATTATTATACAAGTTATTTCAAAGTTTTGCTTAATAAAACTAAGAAGCAAATTATCGAATTATAATTAAATTATTTTAACCATAAAATTTAATAAAATATACATATAGAACTGTTATATAATATTTCGTGAATTTAAAGTATAAATCTAGTAATAAATAAGTTTTGAATAACTTATATTTTTTCATAAATAAAGCATTCGAATATTTCAATTTTATAAATTTCTTTATTTGGACCTGAGAAAATTTTACAAACTTTAATCGAAATTTAATTGATTATAATTTTTATTATATTTTCTGTTGATATTCAATATTAAATATTACAAATAATTAACATAAACTAGCTTAATAACTAAAGTAAATTTATGAAATTATTCTAGAAACAGACTATTTTTATGAAGAAATTTCACTTTAGAACTGTTTTATTTTTTCTTTTCTATACTAAAAAGAATCTTGAATGTTAAAACCAAATTAATTTTTGTATAAATTTTAGAAAGTTATATATAAAGTCCAATCGTAAGTTTAAATATTTAATAGAAATGATTACAAAAGAAGTTCAAAACTCTGATTCTTTTCATTAAATACAAAAGAATTACTGACAAGGAAGGAACATAATTTATTTATTAAATAAAACAATGGCGTTGTTTACTCATCATCAGTTTTATATATAAAAATAATTTATAATTTGTATGCATGTGAAAACATGAATTCTCGTATTCCGTATTTATAACTAAAGATGAAAAACAGTATTAGCTAATACGAGCCAACAATTGCTTTATTAAAGTACTATACTTTCGAGAAAATTATTAAAGCATAGTAACTGATGAAAGACAAAGATTCGAAAGTACTTTAATAAAACGTTTGCTAGTTCAAATATGCAAATACTGTTTTTTATTTCTGTACTTGAACGTATCAACTGAAGATGAAGAAATAAATAGTAATAGGGCCTATTATACATGAAAGCGATATTGTTTTATTTAATAAGGATTTTGGCTTCCCATACATAAACAATTTCTTATAGACTGTTTAATCGGCAATCGATAAAAAAGTTAATGATTATATTATAATTAAAATAAAGATATAATTTTTTATTAATAATTTTATATAAATGACAGTATAAGAAAATATAAATAGACTTTAAATTATAGGCCTATTGCATATTTATTTGTGCAAAAAGAAATTTATGTTAAAAAAAAATTTTAAATTAATAATAAATAAAATTTCTTGATTCAAAACTTGATTTATTGATAAATCTGTAAAATAATTCGTAATTCGGTATTTGATCAAAAAATATCTGTAATTTAATAAAATAACCATTCGTTTTAGATCTATAATACAGTAATACTTTAGAAAAAATATTTAAAATAATGCATTTGTTCAATATCATGAAATTATCATCTTAATATGAAATTTTATCTAAATTACTTCGAATATTCGTTATTTTTAAGTTATCGTAATGATAAGAATTTTAATAGATATAGACTCTACAATTTTTGAATGATATTAGAACTAGTTAATGACATAAAACATGCTTATTTTTATCCCGTCTAATCTTTTTTTAATGAGACAAATTAGTCGTACTTGTTTTTAACTGAATATCGCTACTTCAAAGCAATGAACTGAATAAGAAATTTACATTGAATCGCTATTACAAAACAATAAATCGAATAAGAAATTTACATCAAATAATATTTTACAAATTTATAGAAAATATGTAAATAAATTAAAATGTAAAACGAGCAACACAAAGTAAAAGGCAAGTTTGAAATTCGTAAATCTATAGATGATGAAAACTACAATTGTTTACAATAATATTTTGTTACGCTTATCTTGCTTTTAACGAAATTTTACATATTTCGAATTTCAAATAAAAATTGATTGGTATTTCTTTTCTTAAAAATTTGAATAAATATATTCCAAAAATTGAATTAATGTATAAAGCATAAAATAATAGTAAATTTAAATGAATAAAAGATTTAAGTTTTCCGTGAACACTCAACTTACTTGTATTCAAATATTCACTTTCATTCTATAAAATAGCATAAAAATCAAAATATAAATCACAAAAATCACAAAATGGCAATTATAAAACAAAATATTTTAATAAAATATCAAAATGATATTATTTTTATAAATAGGGATTAATGTTACTTGATAAAATATAAACTTTTACTTCAGGCCTAAATGTTGCTCGAGTACATAAACATAAATTTAAATTTTTGCAATGATTAAAAAATAATAATAATTAAATAATTTGCATTTTAAATTTGCAATATTATTTTAGTTATCGCATTTACTTAGGCCTATTTATTATTATAACAAAAATTTAAATTTTCTATTATTAATACATCATAGAACAATAGAATACATCATAAAACAATAGAAAACTTTCAAAAGAGGGTTTATGTAAAGCGTCAATATATCATAAGTTTATATCAAACGATATTTATCGAATAAAAAATATTTTAGAATATTTTAAATTATGATGTTTTCTATATCTTTTAAATCAATCTCAAACTTATAATATTATAAAGGTATTTTGTTTTAAAACAATATTTTAAAATCGTTTTTAAGAGATAAGACTATTGGAAGTTTGTCGAACATCTTACAACATTATTGGTCAACGCTTAGTATAACTCTGTCCAATTATATATTGTCATAGATTTCGTAGAATATTATTAAAATCTTCTGTTTTGACGATTCGTTTGCGTGTTTAGGATATGAAGAAACAACAATTAATTGCTACCAATGTCATTAATAAAACTACTACTTTCGGCTTATGCTATTAAAGTAATGATTAAAATCGCAGTTTCCCTAGAATAAAAACAAACGAAAACTTCCGAAAAAATTAGAAAATATAAGATGTTAATGCATAAATAGTATTGATGATGTTTCAGCATGCAATAACATTTTCAAAATTTAACTTTAATCAGTTGAAATTACTAAGACAGGAGTTTATTGCGTGATTCAGTTGTTTGTCAAAATAAAACAAGTAACGAAATTTTGAAAATATATAAGATTGCAAACTTATTTTTGAAACCTTTGCAAATTGGCCATTTGTGTGTATTTTCATATTACTTTAAATTATGTTAAATGTCATTATTGACTATAGATATATTTACAATGCTTTAACGGCTTAATATGAAGATATGTTGTATATTAAACGAAATTTCTAAAATTGTTGAAACAGTTTGTATGAAATTTACTTCTTTGTCTATAATAGTTAGTATTTTATTGTTACAATAGCAAAAATTAACCAAATAAATAATTGTATGTACTATACTTAAAAATAATTTTTTGTGTTTGTGCGCCATTTTTAGAAAGTATTATGAGGGAGAAGAGTGAAGGTCATAATAATTATAGTTTTATAAATTTAATTCTGAGAATAGTTCGTCATTGTTTACGTAGTTCTGTTAAATTTCCGTATATAATTTGATATAACAATATTCCTTCAACGTTTCTTAAAAATTTTTAAATATGCTATTTTAAATTAGAATTTAAATAATACAAGAATATTAAATTAATTGAAATTTTATTATATAAGTTAATTTCGATAACATTAGATCAAGTTTTATTTATATAATTGTTAAATTAAGCCAATTTTTTATATCTTAACAACTAACATTTCTAAGTTTAAAACAAAACTATAACGACAATATATGTTTTTCTATGTGATGATCAATGGTTACTTGTTTCCTGTTGTTTTCTAAATGTCTTTTTTTAGAAAAAAACTAGTACTGTCCTTCGAAGAAAGTCGTTAATGTTGCAAGAGGGTGGGTCATTTTGCCGGATCTCAAACATTAAACCTCAATGCGGGAATAGAAACAGTTCGTTGCCATGGTGATGTCAAATTCTCAGAGAATGTTTAAAAAAAGTTTTGACATTCAGCAGCACATAAACATGCTGCTTGAATAAAGAATAGTTTATATACAGAATGCTCTTAGAACTATTATAGTCTACAACTGTCTTGCCCGTTTACATGCTAGAACTATATTTGAATATATGTAAAAGAAAAACTTTATTGTTTTGTAGAACATTTCTTGTTTTTCAAAAATTCTACTCTATTATTTACATAGAAAAACGGTTCTAAGAAAATCCGATCATTCCTAAGTTTTTTTACTAATATATAGGCCTTGAACATGAACACAATCAGTAAAAAAAAATTGTTACTTTATGTTATAATATTAACTAAATAAAATTTATGTAGAATTCAAGCAATTAATTATAATTTAAATTTAAACTACAACTGCAAAGAAACAAAAACATTAAAGTAAATAAAAATTTTAAAATAATATATCAATAAACAAATTATTTATCAATTAAACTCCCTAATTATATTTTAAAATGATTATTTTTATATTGATTTTATTTATTTTTGATGAAGATATATATAAGCTTATATTTAAAAATTTCCAAAAATCTCATTTGTTATAAATTTATTTATTTTTTTAATATTCTATCTACTGTAATAAAAGTTAAAAGTGAGCAATGTAAGCTTATTATTAAATAAAATGACTACTGCGATTTATAAAAATTAAGGTTAATTACGAAAGAAACTTTGTAACACAATATATTTAATTTTCAATTTAAAAATATAAATCTTAGAAGCTGATTTTATCGGCGTTTAAATTACTCATGCAAGAATTCAATGAATCAATCTATTTGAAGATAATGTTATCAATAAAATCGTGTAAGTTGTTTAAATGAGCAATATATCTTAACCGTGTAAGGCATTACATAATATTAAATAAAGGCAACAATTCACTTTCTATAGTAACAAAAAAAGATACAGGTAAACCTAGTTAATCTACGTAACGTATATAGCATAACAATAAAATTTGATAGTAAGAGATATGAAAGATATACGTGACATTATTAAAAATACGATGTTTTAATTTTATAGTAATAAATCTTAATAACATTTAGAGCGTGTGAAATGCATAATGAACTTGTCTTTATTGTTACTGATTTTATACAGGTGTAATAAAAAAACGTTTACACTTTTTTTAAATGTAAACGAAATTTGTTTAACGACTTTCACTAATTGTTACTGTTTAACTTAAACATATGTAAGTATGTTACTTATGCATATGTTAAATTATTTAATAATTATTATAAATTTGCATTTTTTCTATGAAAATAAGCATAAAATGGATTGATTAATACAGCGATAACACTTCACTGAATATATAATAGAGTCTGTTATAAATGCGTATGCTAAATTATTTAATAGTATAGTTTAAATTTTCATTTATTTTATGAAAATAAATATATAACTATGTAAAATGCACTGATTAATCAAAATACTACTATAATACTTCATTCAATGTGTTCTGTAAGCATATTTATTAAATCTTACACAAGAATAAAAGCACTATGGCAGGAATTTTCAAAAATAATCACACCTGATATGATTATTTTTGAAAATTCCTGCCATAGTGCTTTTATCCTTGTGTATCTAAACTCCTGGCAGTGTATGTTTTTACTTTTTTATTAAATCTTATTGTTATTAACGATACCTGATTCCATTAAATCAATATTTAAACTAAAAAAAAAAAAATCATAATTTTGATATGTTATGATATAAGTTAGTATATTAGAGAATACGTAAGTTATTTGATATGTTTCTAAAGCGTGTGCTATGTTTTAATCAGTTTGGACAAAGCAGCAGGAAGCTTTGCTTTCATTTCCATGTCGACATTTGTATAAATGAAGTCGGGAAATAGCAGACATCAGTCAATTTACCAAACGTACAGAAATCCATTTGGAAATGATATGTTGCTTTAGGTGGCTGATGGAAATGACGTAATCGATTTTTCCTTTCTTTCGCATCTAAACAGATTTTAATTTAACATTTTCAACGCAGAGCTTTTTAAGAAAATTTCCATTTGCTTTATTTGTTTATTTATTTATTTTTCTTAACTTTTTGAATTTGTTCTAATCCAAGTCAGCGAAGAAATTTTTTTGATCATTTTATCTCAGATTGTAATACATAAAAATTTTTTTCTTTTACAAAAGTACTAATTTACATTTAGACTGCAAAACAAACAAAAATATGAGATTTTTTTTTATTGAATTAATTTGATATAATCTACATCGTATCGATTTTCAAATATTTAGGATTTTAATCTACATTTTTTGAGTTTTTTTCCAATTTACATTCTTGATATTGAAGGTGACATTTCAATAATTTGATGTATCAAATTTTAAGAAAAGAATATTAATCATTGGAGTAGTATACACCCTTTAATATAAACTCTCTATCAATTTTGTAATTTTTATATCAATTTTATTGATATGAAAAATATTATAATAATTTTTGCTTGATCTGATCTGTTTTATTGACATTTGACCCGGATCTAGGCAATTTTTGGAGGTTGGTCTATATTACGGCGACACACCGTAATTTTCTGATGGTATACGTCTTATTAAACATTATTTAAAGATTAAGTTTAGAGATGCATTTTTAAAATGTAACTGGGTGTAACTGTCTCCCTATATTGCAGACTGTAATGATATTTTCCAGTCCAGATCAAACAATTAAATGCATATCTTAAGTGCATCTATAATACAGAAACCATAATCATAAGAAAACCAACGAATTTGACAATGATCTAGAGGTCAAATATAGGTTAAATTTATAAATATGAATGCACATAATAGAAATATAGTTTTATTGTTTAGACTTGATTTTTCATTAAATACAATGCTCTAAAGATAGCAACGTTGTATAAATTTTCGCTCTTTAGATAACATAGTTTGTTATATTATCTATTAAGGCGATAATATTAAAATATCTTAGAAATATTTTTAATAAATATGACAGAATGAAAAATGTGTTTTGATTTATTTATACGTAGAATTATTCATTAGGCGTAACTAGTAAAAATTATACGGTCTTATAACTATTGTATAGAAGATTGAAGATCGTTAATTAAAGTTGCCCTCCCGCTAAATTCTTACGTTGATAAATGTCCGGAAAGCAACTCATTAACGAAAGCCGGTTGAGCGGCGAAACATGATACGACGTGACATTCACGTGATAAATAAAATCATGCTTTGGTATGTGCATATTCTTACAAATTGAGAATTACAGAAAGATACCATTAGAAAAATGGCATGAATACTTTCGTTTATAGAACAGAAAATGATGAATTATGCAAAATGAAGGCTACATATAACTATATATTAAGAATTTGTTTATTATCAAGCACTGTTACTGTATAATTAAAACAAGAACTATTTATTTAAAAAACATTCTAAACAATTTTCTAAATTAATTAATTACATCCGTTAGAAGTAGGTTCTTTCTATAAATTCAGGAATGATATATTCCATGTTATACACGAAGAAAGTGTAGTATAATATCTTAATCAATTTTTGTTTTGTGCAAAATATAACAAATAAAGATTTAACGACTACTAAGCCACTAATAACTACTTAAGGTTTTTGTATGAGGCTAGGTCCATAATTTTCATCTATTAGCAAATAAAGCATTTATCGCCAGAAAAACCATGATCACGGTTTAATTGGCGAATACTTTATTCATTGGACATAAATCAAGATAAAACGAGTTATGATTTAAACCATTCAGCAGAAGGGGGAACTGATTAAAATTTATGTTAGGCAAACAAAAGAACATCTAACAATTGCCTAGCGGGCCAAAGCAAATGCCCATCCTCCTTTTAGCTTAACTATCCCCTCCTCGTCGGTGTTGTAATAATGTGACATTTACACCAAGCCGACATACGAGTAAATAAATTTATAGCCAGACGCCCAGTAGCCGACTACGGTAACATCACGTTAGCCCATATATTCCGACTGGATGATCCTGCTGCTCGATCGCAATTGGCCATTCACAACTGTGCTGTTTTTTAAGTAGGAAATTTCTCAAAGGAAGATTTTTTTCTACATTTTTTAACGAATATGTTATGCAAATGAATTAATGAAGATCTCTTTCAATTCCGTTTCAACTAACTCGCAACACGAATCGACTAATATTAAATTTAACGTTGTTATATGTTAGAATAACGTATTTAAACTTTCGCAAATGTTATTTAATTAATGTATTTTTTATTGTGTTTTTTACTTGAGATGTATTTAAAATTAATTCGTTTCTCGAGAGTGATTAAACTGGTAACCAGATTTAAGACATCTCTTCCATCTTCAAACCGCTTTTATGAAAGAGATAACATAACCTACTGCAAGACAAGCGTGAAATCGTTGAGAAACAGGGATTTTATCAATCATGTCTCTCTGCAGTTCGCTATATAAATTAGGATTGCTTGGAATTTCAGTTTGGGAATTCAACATCTTCATTATTTGATTATATACATCGCAAAGCCTAGATGAAAACAATCATGCAGATCTGACCGTAGAAAAATTATTAATATGTTGTATTCTATAAACAATGTTAAAATAAGTTACAATAAAATGTTAAATAGTAATAGCAAGTTAAGTTTTAATAGGCTACTATTTCAATGAATACAAATAGTATTTAAATGTTTAAAGTTATCAGGAAATGTTAGAAAAAAAAATTTTACGCGTGATAATCACGAATGAAGGAAATTTTTCTAAAATTACTTTTTAGCAGAAAAGACAATCATTAACTACAATGACAAGCTTGTATTTGTGTTCAATCCCTGTTGCGATTCTTCATTATTGGCAGAAGTCTGACCTTCGCAGGCGGAGCTACATCTGAATAGGAAAGAAAGAAAGGCCTTAAGGCGGGCAAACTTCATCATGCATGAATTTTATCGAAACTTTATCATGAAACGAATAAAAAAAATCTTTACTTGCCTTGATCTGAAAATTATCTTTTTTGACAATGAGTTATTAAGTTTATGATAAAGGGTAAACATCTTCTGTTAATTTTTATAAAAATCCGTTAATAACATAGTCTTAAATCAGTTAACCTTGATAATCACAAATTATATGAGAATTAAACTTTAAAAAAAAAAGAGAGAGAAACTAAAACTGCATTGTTATATTGCATTTATTTATTATGAGGGGAAATATAAAGAAATTGATAAAATAAAAAAACTAAACTATGGTAATTATGTTCGAGAATGATATTTAGTATAAATAGTTAACTATTTAAGTTTATGAGAAATTAAATATATCTAAATTTTCTATTAAACTTATGCGATTTTAATTGATTTAAATATTCAGAATTTTTTTCTATCAAAGCAAATCGATAATCTAAAATATTCTATCAAATAAAAATTGCTTAAAATATTAAAGAATAGAATTTCAAGCGTTTAATTCATTTAAATATTTAATTTTATTTACTATAATTTAATCAGGTAAATTTAATAATAAATTTATCTGATTTTCGTTGGCTAAAGAAATGCATTGAAAAGTAGTTTAAACTTTCTATTGGATATCACCTTTATAATTTCAAAGAACAATAGGCCTGTGAAATTTTAGACTGTCATCAAATAAAATTTAGTGATTTGTTTAGCCACTATAGGAAATAGTAAATATTAATTTGCTGTTAATCTAAAGCGGGTAAACTCTAAGTTTATTCAATGGTAATATTACATGAGAATACAATAGTAGTAATGATAAATTATTTTTCATTAATGTTCATCGTCAGAAATAAATCAGAATTTGCAACACTAATAAAGAACACTGAATTAATTTAAACTTAATGTTTGTGGGATTACGTAATTATTCGGAGCTAATTTATCCAACTACATTTTTCAATAACCAATATGTTAATTGTTCCGTACATGAAATTCTAGCCTTTCTTTCAGCCGTTTATGCTTAATTCAAGCAGGCCTATTATAGAAATATGTAACTCGAACGTATTACTTCATTAATAATGAAAATATAATTTGATACAGACTAATAAATATTTTTGACTTTATCAATAAATTTTAGATATTTGGTAACTTGAAAATATTTGATATTATTAAATATTTTATACAATTAAATCAAAAAACTGTCCTAACAATAACATAAAATAAATTCAAGTTTATAGAATTTTTAATAATAAAAATTACTGTTACAAAGCATTATTAAATATCCTATAAGCTTGGATTTACATTATTATATTTTATATTTAAAATATGTAGGCCTAATGATTATATCTTATTATTATATTTTTTTAATTTATTTTCTTAGCAATTATTCTAAATTATGTTCTGTCTTTTTTATAGATTATGCATAATTACTAAAAATATGGTTTAGTAATAAAGTAGGGGGAAAAAGAATTTGACATGAGTTCAATTTGTTAAAAGTTTATAAACTACCTTAAATCAATTTTTTTTCTATAAATTATTATGACTAGGAACTAACAATAGAAAGAAAATTCTGGAAAGTCTGCTAACTTAATTAAACAGATTGGAAAAATGCATTGGAGATAGAAACTACATAAAGAGTTTAATAATCATAATGATAATTTTGAAATATGCTGAATTTTATTTCTTTTCTTGTAAGAAATAATAAAAATTGGATAATTCAAATTTATATTTAAAAAATACGCTTTAAATTATAAGATTATTAAATATCCATAATAGCTAGATGTTTCAAAAACTTAAAGTGATAATTTAATTTATGTATAGACTTGCATTAACAGTTATCTTTTTTTAAATATAATTTCACCAATTAACATAGTTATAAACCATAGAATATATAAATTAAACTTAAAAAATAATTCTGATAAAAATAAATTAAACATATAATGAATCATGGATAGGTCTAGGTTGGCTTAGTTATTATGATCACACTTCCGACCCAAGAGATTTAGGTTCGGTCTCAGCTCTTGTAATGTGTGGCTCTTCCTGGAACTGCCATTTTCATTGAGTAGAAAACTAGAACTCTGACAAATACCTTTCACTATCTATTTTGAGGATAAGCAAAAAGAATCATGAATGTTTTCCATGTAATATTTTATCTCACTATATCCAGTAAATTAAGATGAATATCGAAATAAGGAAATAATGCAATTTATAATGTTTTTCTTCTTCATGCAATGCATTGTAACGGCATCAATACTATATATGTTTTGAATTATTGAATAAACATGTTAGCCTTATGAAAATTAGCCTATCCTTATGCATATTAATTGAAAAAAGTTGTCTACGAGTTAGCTATTTAATCTAATTTAAACATATTTTTTGACCAATTTATTTTTCTTCCTCAATATAAAAAATATATGAGATATATTGACATAGATAAATAATTTAAGCCGCTTTCCAAAATTAGAATTAAAAATTAGATTTTTATTTTAGTGTATGAAAACAATAATTAGACTACTGAAACTATGTATTGTTTTCTAACTTACATATAATTTTGTAATTTTGTGTTTTATTGAATGTTGAATTTTACTGATTTTTAAAGACAAAAAAGTAAAGTTGAATGCTTAACCACAAACATGAAATCAGCTTACTATCTAAAGTTATTGTATTATAAAAATCAATTCATTCTGTAAGCCTCCATGCTTTTGAATCGAATTGAAAGATCGTTTGAATGTAAAAGTTATTAAATCCATTCATTTTTTTATTATAAGTTTTATAGAAGTTCATTATATCATGTATCTTTATAAAATAACAATAAAAAAAGCTGAGATCCATTCTAAATTAAACGAAATATAAACATCCAACCGAATAAAATGTAATTTTAATAAAACAAAATTAAATATAACATCTGCTTGTTATGATAAAATAAGTTTTTAATTTATAATCAGATTAGGAGTCCAGATGAAAATTTATTTTTACAGATCGGTTAGAAAGTATTGCAAAATATGTTATAACATTGTATACATTACAAATAACAAGATCTAGCTATTCAAAATTTGATGGTTATCATACAATGTAAGTCTGTACAAAACATGCCAAATTTAATCTATCACGCGAATCAAATGTTATCAAACAATATGATATTGGACCTATTGTATACACTAATTTCGAATCTCATGATTTTCAAATATTATATATTATATTTAAAATAATTTACAACTTCTTGTCGAAATCAATAAAATAATTCATTTTTTTATCAATCACTAAATGCTTATTTTAAATATTAGAGTCTAACGTTTGATTAAATTATTTTATTGTTAGTTAAGATATGAATCAATCAAACAAGGAAATTTTTTTCTATAAAATTTATTGTAATAGTTCATTTTTATATTAAAATATTACAAAAATGCCAAAGTAAAATAATTCATCTGAATGCACAAAATCCTAATATTTTCGATTAGCATCAAGATATTTTTCAGAATAAAGTAAACATTCAAATAGCTGCATATCATTCTTAAAAATTAAAGTGAAAATATTTGATTTTTTTAACTAATAAAAATTCTACGAATTAAATTATTTTATTTGCTATTGTTATTCTATAAAAATATCAATAATAATTTTCACAAACTTGTGTTGATGTTTTTAAGATTTCTTTTATTATAAAAGTTAAAATCCTGATTGAATTAAGCACAATTTATTAAAATTTTAAAGCTATTTTATCTTGAATTATTCAATACTAAACTTAAACAGATCTATGTTTCTTTTTTTAATTTTAAAAGATAAATTTTGATTATTAATAAAACAGTAACAAGTTAAACATGACTTACTGTCATGTTTAACTTGTTATTGTTGTTATTTTAAATAAAATGCTTTAACATTTTAAATCTTAATCTATTTAACTTAAATTTATATTAAAGTATAAATCTGAATTTAGTTTTAGTAAATATTACATAAAGTAAGTTATAAATCTGTAAATATGTTATATGCAATTAAAGATTATCAGTACAGTTATAGATTTTCATTGAAAAATGTTAGTTCATAGCTATATATAAAATAATTATGAAATATTTGCCCATTTAAAATTCAACCATTTATTTTCTAAGGAATTTTAATGGATTTAAATTATCATTTTTAACATTAATATTCATATGCAGTGCATTATGCTACATAAATAGCCTTAGATTTATTTGAATACATAAAGAACCTAGGTTTTGTGATGAAGGTTCTTTATACAAGTAAGTATAAACTCTATTTAAATAAAATTAATTATTTATATAACCTTTGCTAAGAATTTCAATATACAAAGCTAAATTATAAAATTTATGATAATATTATAGGCCCTATAAAAAGGCCTATCATAAATAATTGCTCTTTGTAATAATAAGCAAATATTTAAAAATTTTTGTGATAGAAATGTATAAATATCTAATAGATTGATATATTATAGTCAAATTAATAACTTTTTACACTATAATAAAAAATACCAAAAGTTTTTTTATTATAAAGATTTAATGTATCCTGTTTAATT
Organism: Androctonus mauritanicus; assembly: GCA_011317285.2. NCBI lineage: Eukaryota > Metazoa > Arthropoda > Arachnida > Scorpiones > Buthidae > Androctonus > Androctonus mauritanicus. The sequence continues at coordinate 22,408 of WUQG02078827.1, read as the reverse complement.
CGCTATACCATTGTTTTGATTGCCATATATTCATGAAAATCAAAAATGTCGCATTTAAATAATTAAAATAAGATTATAATAATCATGAATTCGACATTAAATAATCAATTATTATTTTTTAGTAAACAAACAAGCTATTTTGTTTAAGTTAATAATTTAAAAAATATACTGAAAAATTTACATTTTATAAATTCAATTCTATCTAAGATATTTTTGGTAACAAAAAATACTTATTCTATTTCAAATAAGTATCTTTTTGACCAACTGTTTTTAAGATGAAATGAACATTAAATGGACAAACAATCGAGTCATGAAATTCGATTTACAGATCGTTATTATTGACGATTTAGTTGTTTATCTATATTAATAATGTTTTAGTACAAATATAGCATTTAATTCTATAAATAGAGATCGAATTTTGTGTAATTGTTTGCATTTTTTCGTTTACCTTTCATTCTTTTATGTCCATCATGGCTTCTACGAAGAGAACGCCATCTTTGATTTTTTTTTTTTTTGTTCTGACAAGCGCCACGATCAAGCTGACGCCGTGATTCGTCCACATAATTTTCGGCCAGAAGTTTTAAATAAAGCTTTTTTTTTCCGATCAGTAAAGTATTATCGAACATTTTTGTTCTTTTGTTTAGGAAACAGATAGAAGAAAATCAGATACATTCTATAAAATCTCAGAAGTAGGCATTTATTATTATATTGATTGACATTAAAGTCAATGACACTCTATAAACAGATTTAAATAAACTTTTTTATTATACGTATAATAGAATATTAAGTAGTTAGAATGCGTTTATTAGTGAACTTAAAATTTAATTTATTAATAATTTTAACGATTATATCCAATCATAACATTAATGTTTAAATATCAAAGTAATTAATTATTCATTTTTTATTTAATTGATTAATAGTTTTAATTTTAAGGATTTATACATTATAAAAATTTCAATTTTTTTTTGAACTATTAATAAATGATTTCATCACATATACGGTAGTTTTAATGAGATTTAACTGAATTTCTCTTTAGAGATATTTACCTTTTTTAAGATATTTTATGATTTATGTTTATGATATAAAAATTAGTTAAAACTTAACTGATACACTAACCTATAAGTGTATTTTTATTACAAAATTATAAGTTAAAGTAAATCGTGGTTTAAGTATTACAACACGTGTATTTTAATACCTAATAGCAAACTTAACTAATTTAATATTCTGAATAAATTGCCTATATCACAATATCGATCTTTGAATTTATATGTCGTCTTTCTAATGTACTTGAACTAAACTCTGCCATTAGAATTTTTGTACTGAATAGGCCTATGTAATTTATTATCACTTACCCGCCTAACGCCTACATAAGGTAGTCTATATTAGATATACTTAATGAATTTTGTCGGAACCTATCCTATTTCTTCATTTATATCGATCAAACTGAATATTTTACTTAACCAATTTAGAAAGAGAAAAAAAAGTCTCATGAAATGTTTGCAGATGTTTAAAATAGAATATTAAATTATAATTTAAATTCTATAAAAGTCATGCTAAAAAATATCTTAGATTAACTAAGTTTTTACTACTATTTCATGCAGTTTACAAAATATATTATTAATAAACTAATTCGTATATAAACTGTCATCAATGCTTCCCAACAATTAAACTATAATATAAATTAAAAACACTGAAATGATACTACTTTTATATGAATGAAAATTGATAATTTTGCCTGATTAAACCTCTTAATTTAATCTAATTTATTATTAAATAAATTTTGTGCACATTATAATACATTTCAACTTCAGTATACTGTATTGAATTAAATCACCTCAACTGATATTCGTTACTTCTCACGATTGTTGAGTCATTAAAAAGCAGTTAATCAGTTTTCATGAATTAATAATTTATTAAAAAATTATGTTTCGTAATCGTAGACTTATAAAATTAACTACTTAAGGCTTCGGTTTACATAAATAAGTTTTATTGATCGTTAAACATTAGTTACAGATTAAATTTAGTTCTTTTATGATTCGCTGTGGGAAAAGAAATGATATGCTATTTTATTTCAATAATTTTTTCATTTGTACGAAAGTGCAACATTACAAATTCTCTATAAAGCCCACAAAGAATTTGTATTGAAGCGAATACAATTGAAAATGTTATTCGTTTCAATACAAAGCAGCCAAAAGAATTTCTCATCTCATTGTGGACATCAACGATAAATTAACATAAAAATTCCCATTTTTTCCAGTTTTTCCTCTTCTGTATTATTTTTTTTTTCTTAAATGCAATAATAACAAAATATATTATTTATTTATATCTTTACAAGTCAATGATAACTTAATAAACTTTAATCAATGATAAATTTTAATAAAAAAACATTTAAAATCAAAATAAAAAATTAATTTATGAGCACACTGATATTTACTATATAAAGATAAAATAATTGATAGAAATAACTAATAGTTATCACATGTTTTTTTAATGATTTTTGCTAATAAATTATTAAATTATTATTAATAAAATATAGATTAATGGTTCGTAAAAAGAAATTTAATTGATTTTAGATAGTTTTACAAGCTCTAACTTAACCAATTGATATCGGAAACAATTTTTTTTTAAAGTACTGACCTATTCAGTTTCATGGAACACCTAGAGGGGCGATCTTGTGCATATGAAGTTTTTTCCTCTTAATCACTTAGCTACTTGAAGGTTAAAAAATTATAAAAATTTCATTTTCAACTTATTTAAACTTAAGAGCACATTAACTATAAAAGCGAACGACATTAGAGATTTAAACCTTTGTTAGTTCAATTAGAATACAGGAAGTTTGTGTGGGTGCTACATTTAGAAGAAAACACTTTTGTCCTCCAGCGCCCTCTAATGGTACTAAAAACCGTGATAAGAAATGCAGGTAGCCCTTGGGGAGTCTACAAGAGTGAGGGTGAGTTTAAAGAAACGCTGTAAACATCAACATTAAGATATTGTGGAAGTAACAGGTTTGAGAGAGATCTTCGGATAATTTACGACCATCCGAAACAAAGATGTAACAATGGGAGGGGTCTATGGCCACCTCGGTGACGAAAACTTAGTAGTGTGCAAAGGGAAAGAGATAACAAGAATCTTTTTTGTCTTCCGATACAAAACAGGAGAAACTACTCCTGTTTGTTATGCTGTTAGAAACGCTTTTGGGTCTACCAAGAATTTAGGACACACAAACAAGTTTCCATTCCTCCAATATTCTAATACTGAATTATATACATATATGTATGTTTTTAATTTTAACTTGTTTAAAATATTTTAAAGTAGTAGAAAATGCTTTTAGAATATCACAAATTTTGTTTTATTATTTTTCTTTCCTTGAAAATATTAGTTTTTCTATTTTGTAGATGGCCACAAAATCCACTTGTGTTGCTATGGAGATAATATTGACAAATTTCATTTATATAATAGAGGTAAGGTCCAAGATATCCATTAAGTTTTTTGATCTATTTCTATTTTTAGAAATGCCGTCAATTTATTTTTATAGACCTATCAGAATGAATGATTCATATTAAATTCATAAATAAAAAGAATATATATATATTGAAAAACATTAATTTGCAAATCGATTTTTACTTTTATTAATTTTACAATGTTTTAAATTATTTATCAATATTCATTATTATCTTATTATAGATTTTAAATTAGTGTTAAATTTGATTTTATTATTTTATTCATGGCTAACTTTAAATGTTTATAACGGCATTATCAATATGTCGATAATCGGAGACATATACATTTATGGATTTAATAGTTATCATAAAATCTATGAGATCGGAGTCAAACACTTAAAAGTTTATGGCTTGATGACGATTTTATTTATGACATTGGCTGTTTTTCGTAAAGAGAATATGAGTAGGCATATAAAAAATTCTATAGCGTGTATTTTATTGTAGCGCAGTGTATAAAAAAGATTTAAAATATTCAAAAGTAAAATGATTAATTCTCTGTTTACTTATATAAGCTATTGGAATCACTTCATTCGTTTAATTTAAATAATTATTATTTTAAATTATTCATTAATGTGAAAAATTTATTATTAAGTTTTAGCATGGAAATTGTGTTGTTTATCTTTAAAACTATTTATACTTTTATGCCATTTAATGCAAGAATAACAAGAATACAAATTATTAGAAATTATATTTTATTAAATCTACTTTTTTCGTAGTTTTAGTCATTATTTAATTTAATTTTAACTAATTTAAAATATATCTACATTATTCATTAATGAGTTTTGATGTAGGTCTTTGGAAAGAATAAAATTAGTCAATCAATACAATAATTCGTTTCAAATTTTAATTATTTATCAAAATTTTCGAATCTCTTCAATGAAGATAAATTTATGTTGTTAAAAATTTTCAAATAATATTTTTTTCAAGATATGATCTTTTGAATTGCAATTTGAGATGCATGACTTTGAAACATACAATCATATATACTATCATATTTTTTCGAGAAATATTATCATTAAATTAAAAACAAAAAAAAAAAAAAAAAAAAACGTATCATTACAGTTTAAATTTTGATGCGTTAATGGAATTTTTTTTAATTATAATCCTATAATTGATATCAAGTTTTATAAAAATATCTTAGCTCTCTAATAATAAAGTTACAAAAAGACTTTTTTGGAAGAAGTTGGTGATTCTGATGATATTTTCGCGTGACAAGTTTCTACACTTGAGTGATGTCATCTAGCCTTAGAGTAAACTCTTAGAAACTCTCAAGTGTTTTGCCAACTTGTTTCAGTTTAAAATCCATTTGAAAAGAAAAAACCTAAAAACATAAAACAGGAAAAAATATTGTGATAGTCCATTACTTTTTTGTTATTTATAATATTTTGTTTTTGGGAGATTTTGTCTAAATTAGAAAACATTGCTAAAAAAAATTTTTAACATTTTTCTTAAAAATAATTTAAATGGTTAAGTTACATTTAACATAGTTATCTAATTTACTTTCATACTCAATTAAAAGTCAAATTATAAACTTAGATCTAGATGATTAATGCAATCTATGCTAATTTCGTAATTTATAATATAATCATCACTAGTATTTGTTTTGTTAATAATAAAAGCAATCCTAAGTAGCCAAGAATTCTCAAGAGTTCAACATAATACTGAAATGTAAACAAGAAATCTCATAGGTTAACGTGGGAAAACTATGTTAAAGAAAATAGGCGCCGTTCTGTTCAAAGTTGTGATTAGAAGAACCATTAGCAAATCATTAAAGAGACACAACTGACTATGATGTGTAAGAAAAGATCACCAGTAAGATCATACTGATTGTATACACGCGATCTCTAAAGTCCAATGTCTGAGATGGGTTCTGGAAGGAGGTCGCTCAAAAAAAAAAGGCGTGGTTCCTTCATGTCTTCCACGTGACAGCTTGTCTTTTACCTCATAACGAGAGACACGCAAATTGTTCATACATCTTTATAGTCTCGAAACGCCTTTTGATTTTAAAATTTTCTAAATTTTAAAACAGGACAATTAAATTTCCCTATGTTTCTGTTATAAACACTAAATATGATAATTTATGCTAATATAAACTTCTAAACTGATTTTAAGTTTTTTAATTTTTTAACATTAGGCCTATTTATGTTTTGTTACTCATTTTTAATTTAGTTTTCTTTTTTAACATATATATACAAATTTTTAAAATCTATTAAAGGAAACAGAATAGAATCGAAATTTATTTAACCTAGAAGTGCCAATAGTGAATGATTTATTTAGACACTTGAATAAAAGATAAACATCAGAGAATGATATGACAATACAGCTGACATTTGTGACACAATACTTTGCAATGATGAATGACTGTGTTAAATTTTTATCTGTGAATGTTCAAAAAGATACTAGTTTAATACTTTATATGAAAATTCTAAATAAATTTATTCATTAAAATTACTTGTAGTTAAAATAAATTCATAGATTTATTATAGAATTTTAATCAAGTTAAAATTTTCCTATATATTTATGAAAATATTTAAGTAATTTTGTTGTTACATAGTTCTTCAAGAACCGATTATGTTTATCAACTTAACAATAACATTAAATAAACCAAACTATTAAATATCTTGATTATATAGGCATTAATCTTTAAAATCATTCAAGACAAAGAAAACCTATAATTTTAAACTTTCAAACCATTAATTTAATACTCTTGTACGAATAGATTTAAAATCTAGTTAATTTTTCTTTTAAATAAACGTTTAAATTAATCTATAATTTATCTCTATGTAGAAATCAATTATAAATTTACTTAATCAGAAAAAATAATAGGATTTTGATATTAATTTAAATTTATTCATTTGAAAATTTTAATTAAAAATATAAACTCGCTCATGTTAAAAGATATATTTAATGAAAATTCCTTTATTTTGATGAGTTAAGACTATATAGAATTAAGAAATTATATAGTTTAGATTTCTCAATTAGTGATAAGTACTTTAAATGGATTAGAAATGACTTCAGACTATTAAATTAAACCATGATATAATTAAGGATGCATTAGTTAATGATATAAAATTAATAACAGAATTGAAGTTTGATTAAATTTTAAACTGATTATTGTGAAAAATTCTACTAATTTATCGGAACCGATATTAACTTTCATTTAAGAAATTTTAGAAACATTTAACAGAGTATAAATAACATTTTAATGCCAGTGAGAAGAGTAACGGAAAGTCATTCTTTAAAGATCATAATGGAACAAAAATCACCACCCACGCAGCAAGTACAAACAGTGTAGATAATATAAGATGATGGATAGTCGAACCTGACATGGCAGATCTGAATTAAGAAAGACTGGACCGGGCGGGTGCGAGATAAATAATTGATTAGAGTTTCTGTTAGATGATCGCGCTAATGGAGCAGAGAGTACCAGAGGTCTGCATGCAAATGAACCTGTTCCTTGTGTAAGTTTATGTAAAAGAAAAAGAGGCTTTGCGCTCTTCTAACATATCGGATTTTTTAAACTATCAATTTAAGTGTAAGCTGTTTTCTTCTTATATCCTTTAATTATTACCTTTCTAATGATCGAAAAATTGAAAAAAATTCCACTTTAATAACTGTTTATAACTCTTAATTGAGCTTTCGTACAAGTTCGGAACTATTTAGTTTTGGTTCATCTTATTATACACTAATTAAATAGCTATAATTGTTACTGCGAAAATTGCATCAATATACAGCATAAGTTTAATTAAACGGTTAACTATAAAATTTAATAGTTCAGTTAAATGGAATTTAATTAAATTTATAAAATATTATTTCGATACGAGAGCCGTTGAGGTGATTCTATGTTTAAAACAGAAAAAAAAATTGCATTAAGATATAATAAACAATCTATAAAACGCGAAATTAAGAAGCAATATAATTAAATGATAATTTTATAATCTATGAAAATTAAATGAAATTATCTTAACAAATTATAGAATAGTTTAAACAAGATTTAAACCAATTATTTTACAATTTACTTTAAATGAAATGAATTACAAGTGTAATCAAATTAGTATATTGTATTCCTAGATTTGTTTTAATTAGATAAATGTATTAATAGCCATAATCATGATAATCAAGCAAGCCGAAATTCGGAAAATGTACACATATCCGAGATAGTTATGATCTATGTTAACATGTTATGGGATTAAATTGTTTCCTAAGTTTAAATACAGAAGAATTTGTTGTTTATACTTAGGAATCTATACCATAGAATTTTAGAAACGTAACATATATAAGTTAAATGATAAATTTAATTGAAGTATCATAATAGAAATTAGGCATAAGTCTACAGCTTTAGATTATATGGACTACATTAGTTAATGGCTAATTAATTCAACTCATTTTGATCCTAAATGAATAATGATTATTGTAGAAGGCCCAACTATAATCTAGATGATCATTCGTCTGTGTATATATTATGATTATAAGTCAATATTCACGTTACTATTCCAGAAGCAGATGTTAGTCATAGCTTAGTTGCATCTAGTATCTAACAGTTTACTCTACATAATTCTGATTTCCATCTGAATTACAAATCAGTATATTGTGCATGAACCACGAATGAAATTTCTCCCTTTATTCTCTTGTGCCTTATCGATCTAAAATATCTTCCTGATGTCAGTGGCAACACATGAAAGTTTTATCAGATGGTAGTTCAATGATTACTTTCTCAAAAGAGAATCTATAATCGAATGTTTATTATAACCTAGTTTCAGTTCAATCCTCTAAAGCTGTTAGTCATAATCAAATATTTTTTTTATTTTTAATTGATTTCTGAATTATCTCATGTTTGCGCTTGAGAAAAGATAACTTTTTTAAAATAAAGGAATAAAGAGAATAATATTTAATTTATCAGATTCATTTTTATCCACAAATCATAATTTTTTCAATTTTTCTTTCCAGAAACTGAGACAGAGTTTGAGATAGTTTTTGGACTTATTCCAACCGAAAGTTGCACAAACTGTTTAGATGACAACAACGCATGCTCTTTCTGACTGTCTAATGTACTTTAATGTTCTTCATCAGAAGAACCGAAGTGGAGAAGACAGCCTGCAGGAATCGTACAATTAAATTTACTGGTCTTGCTAACAATCGCGGCAATTAAATACACTCTTAGTCTTCAGAAGTATAGTTGCCATTACACCCTTTTAACTGATTGCAAAGTTTGGCAAGTTTGGAAGAGTTATTGATTGCTTCGTTTCTTGAGTTTTTTTTTTTGTTGGATCTTAAACATTGTTCCGAAAAGTTTTGTTTTCTTAGATCGTCAAAGAGAACAAAAACTTTTGGTAAAATAAATCTATCAGTATAATTTTCTCTTTGCTTTAATGTAATGATTTTTCTTGATAGTTATAGGCCAAATAATTTAACAATACTGAAATCCTAATCCTTCGAATATTTTAAATATATATTTATCAATTTACCATACCGTTGAGAAACGTTTAAAAAGAAACGTTAATATTTATTAAATATTTTAATTTATACGATATTAAATTACAATAAATTATATTCGTGTAGAAGTTAAAAATCAATTTCAGAATCGTTAAAAAAAAGTATTTTTAGCGGTTTATTCATTTTACAAAAGCATTCTTTGTATAAGGTGGAGGCTGTAAAGACGATTACACGTGACAAGTTTTCCAGTTCAACCATTCCCACCTCGAATGTCACGTTTGACGTAATTATACGTAAGATGACGTAGACTAATGATGTCCCAACTGACCCCCGCTGCCCGAAGCGTACTTTTAAAGGCGTGTTCTGATTAGATAAACTCAGAACTTTGCGTTCCTTGTTTCTCTCACGGGAGAAACCATCTTTATACAAGATTTCTGTGATGTGCGACAAGTTCAGACAACGGTGACAAACTACACTATAATTATAGGGATATCTGTATACCAAATCTAGATCATCTTGCATTTTAAGCATCCGACTTAATTATGGAAAATTCCTATAATAAATGGATTCTCTGCTACCAAATTCCTTAACGAATAAGAATCAATGATTAAAATACTTCATTAATCAAAAAATTACGATAATTTATATTTTTTATATAAATAACCTTGATCTAATTTATCTAATAGAATTAAAAGAATGCAATATTTAATGGTTATAAAAATACTTTAATTGATAGTTGTAATAGTAACTAGATTCGATTTTGCTCACTATAGATTAAGGTTAAAAGTTTGAATTTAATGTTTCGGAAGAGAAGTCGTTAAATTAAAATAAAATTCAATTAGGCACCTAAGTCATTACATTAAATTTCTCAAAACTAGGCGACTGCAAAATATACTTTAAATTTATATAGGCTTCATACAGTATGGTATATTATGATATCATGCATAATTTATTACGATTTTTAACTTGATTATGAAAGAAGAAAAACGAAAAAAAATGGGTCGAAATCAGTTATAGTATTAAAAATTATTATAAATAGTAATGCATTAAGAGCAAATGGTATTGTAACAAAAAACAGCAACGTCATGAAATTTAAATAAAAATTGATTGCCTTAACAGCCTGAAGCTGAAGATTCGCCTATCATTCTGTGGGTGTGGTTGAATATACGCCATCTATCGACAAAAATATAACATAATTGACGCCTTTTATCCGTTCCTTAAAATTTCTTCTCTTCTTTTAAACACCAACCTTTTAAACACCAAAAATAACAAAAAAATCATTTTTATAAATAGTCCTTAGATAAATTATAATTTTTACGCAAATTGTTCACTTGATTATAATGCTTTTATTTCATATTAAACGCAATTTTGATATTTTTAAACTTTAAATCAGATTTTATATTAAGTTAAATTTGAATTTATGGTTTCAGAATTTTTATTACTTTTAGTAAAGTATTCCCAATGAAAGTTTTTGAAATAAATTCATTCTAAGAAATTTAAACCGATAATAGAATTCTGAGATTAATAGGGATGAAAATCAGAATTTATAAAGAGATGTGTATTTTATTTGGTCATTAAAAATTCGTCGAATAAAAAAAGAGAAAAGATTATATGATAGATACATTTATTTATATTCCAGTCAGAGAACTATCTTATAAAGAAGACAGAAAAGCGTTATCGAAGCACCTTCTCTATAAAAGTATACAATAGACTTAAATTACTCGTCAAATTCCCCAAACGTGGAATGGCTCTCAAACACCAGAAACAGCCATCTAAGCTATACAACCACCAAAGGTGATTTCATCGGCATCAAAATTCATTCCTTATTCATGATTTAGAAAACATGACACATCGCCCACGTGACTTACGAGGTATGCAAAGCAGTTTGATTTTTTTTCTTTTCTCTCTGTTCTCCTAGGTTGAAAGTGTCATTATGATCATACGCTATAGTTTCCATCAGGGAAAGTCTTTCTTGTTTTCCCTTCGGCAAACGTCTCCAGAATACACAATAGAGTGTACCAATACGACTAGCAGTCGTGTCTCCATTCATCCCCACGACATCACGCACGTGCGCCATCTACCGATCATCTTTAGAGACTGACCAGAATGAAGATGGCTGTGAATGATATTCAGACTAGACTCTGGCAAACGATGGATGTCACCACAGAGAACGCAATGTGATCCTTTTTGAACTTTAAAAAAAAGCGCCTTCTGTTTAAATGAAAGAGAGGGGGAAGAACGTTTGGCATCACAGAAATTCCATTCCGGTTGTATGGTCTTTGGTTGACGGAAAAATTCCAACGCTTTTTACGGGACAACAATTCTGGATCGGACGAGCGGAAAATATGCGACCAAAAGCGATTCGGCGTGGAATTGGTGGATTCCATTCCATTTCTAGTGGACGGAATTGAAAGAAAAGAGAGAAATCTTCGGAAAACATTTTTGGAATTGTAATGTTTGGTGTTTGGCGTAAATCGTCCTGTCAACTCTTTTTTTACATTTTTCTCATTTACTTCTTTTTCCTTTCATGTTTATCACATATTTTTCTGCCCAAGTCGTCATATAAATGCCTTCACAAACTTGAATTTTATTTTTTAAATATATTTTTAAAAAACTATATATTTTTCTATTTTAACTCCCTTTATTTTTCTCTGTAACACCTATGCATTATCTTCGATCGATAACTATGCTACCAGAAATTAATTAATATATATATTTTAATGAAATAAAGTGCATTTCATTATACATATAAACTCATTTTCAGAGAATAAAATAAAATTATATAGCATAATTTATCTCGATTATGTAGGCAAAATTATGATATTAATATTTTTTACATTCGTTAAATTTATTGTTTATTAATCCGTTTGGTAAAATATAGATCACTACATCAGAAATAATAAACAAATGATATAACATATACTCAAAAAATTTCATTGCATTTCAAAGATAAAAGTTGATTATTTGTATTCAATTTGAAATTTTTGTATCTGTTTAATATATTATAGGTTACATAATAAGATAATAAAGTAAATTATAAATATTTTTGATCAGATGCTATAGGCCTCTAAATCATTTTATAATAATTTGTAGATATATAGAGTATAAGTTCAAAACTTTAAAAATCATATCTTTCTATTTATTAAATTTTATACTAAGATAAAGTTATAATCATATGATTTATAAAACAATTTCCGAAGTGTTTTAATCTGAAACATTTCAAATAGAGCCTAATTAAGAATTTAAAAAATTACATTTAAAATTACTTATGTTATAGGGGTTATAGCGTGACTATTAAATTGCCACGATTAGAAATTTAAGTATTAATCCTGTCCAACATGATATATTTTGATTATAATAAGCGATGATACAGTGTTTAGAGAAAAGATTTATTTTCATATAACTCACAATAGACAACGTATAATTCGTTTACTGCACTTGAAATCATTCTTAAGTGAGCAATTTAAGTTTTGTTTATTTAGGTATATTGAATATTTTCCTATAATATGATATCGTTAAAATTAATTATCAATCCTTTATAATCTCTTATAAGCTTATCTGAAGAATTATCGAGGATTTAAGCCATTACCATTATAAATTATTTCACTTTAAATAGGTTAATAGGTAAAAATTAAACTAATATTTTGGTGATTAAATCAGAATTAAGATTTATTAGTTATTTAATATATTTTTTTTTAACCTTTGCATAATTTTTATTTTTGTTTTCTAATTTGAATAACAGGTTAATTTACTGTAAACAAAGGTTAGTTATATGCTTATATGTATTAAAAATCGTAATTATAAAATTTTTAAAATATTTTTAAAGATATAATTTTATTTTTAATTAATAGATAATGTTTCGAATAATAATTCATAAAATGCAACTATGGAAATTAATTTTCTGTTACATTTAAGTAAGATTATTATAATTACGATTAAAAAAAATAACTTGACCTCGAATGTTATAAAGGTAAACCAACGTATAGAACTGTCCTGAACTAAAAACTTTTCAATATTCCCGCTTCGCTTTGGTGTCTCCACTACTGGACGACCTTGGAAGAAAAGGAGGAGTTAGCCTCGCTGCCATAAAAGTAACATTATTGGACGTCGTAAGGAAACGCCCTTCGAGCCTCTCATCATTTTCTAGTTGGCTGATTGGTGGAAGAGTTTATCATGTGGGGGACAGAAAACTTTTCAAAATTGAAACGCTTGTTTTAATCGTAAGAAAATATATTTACTATTTTTTTTTACTCGAAGAAAAATTTATTTTAAGCATGAGTATGATGGATACTAGTGAAGATAATAATAAAAACAAATTAAAAATATGATGTATTAGAACTATTACAATTTTACATTGTTTTGTAAAATGTTTTTCAACAAGATTCATTTAAACATTATTCTTGTTTTAGAAAGAAGACAATTAATGAGATGCAGAAATGTATAATAGATTTACATAATTTTCATTTACATAATAACTGTAGGCCTATAAACAGTGCACTTAGATTTTAAAAAAAACTTACTATTTATGCTGATAAATGCATGCTTTTTAATGCTGCAGTCTAATGCATGCTTTTTAAACTATGTTTATTTGATATTTTTTATAGATTAATTATTATTCGATTTTTTACATTGAATAATTATCTTTCAACAATATTAACTTGCTTAATTTTCGTCTCAAACGATGGCTCATAGAGTTTTAGATAAAAATCACTTAAAATAAACTTTACACAACAGTTTATCAATTCTTTATACTGAATCCTAAAGGAAAACAGTTATTCTTTTCAATTCTGTAGGTTCATCGAAGAGGCCCAAAACCAGGCATGTCTTTTTACTAAGAAACATGAGTTTGCCTTAGGTTACATTCCGGTTACGTCAGTCTAGCTGTCTGTCTTACTGTCGGTAAGCAACAGAGATGAAAAAAGATAAGGCTTACAATTAAGTCTAGGTATGAAATAAATGACCTAACGGATTTCAAAATTCCTGATTACCTTTAGGAAAAACTGTGTGGGGTCAAAAATGGAATTTTTTTTTTTTTTAAATTTTAATTTAACATATAATTATCGGATTTATTCTTCGAATAATAATCCAATAATCAAAAATTCATATAATTTATTTAATTTACCTGTTAATTAAGTATAGCAATAAACCTAATATTAAAGAATTATAAACATCATCCGATTTTCCTAAATAAAAATTAAGCATTTTAAACGATTTAAATTAGCAAATTATCAAATTTTTGTACTTATAAAATGCTTAGTTTAATAATTATTTATTTTTTTAAAAGTTGATCAATAAACAATTGTGTTTAACAGATTGAATGTTACGCAATAAACATTAGAAAGATTATCATAAATAAAATACTATTCACGGCTTAAATAAAACAGATAAATTCAACTTTTCATTTTATAAATTGAAAACAAATCAATAAAATTTTCAAGGTTTCTAAATAAAGAGAAATTATATTTCCTTGTTCTATCAATCCTTATTTATTCTAATATAGCACGATTAAGATATATTTTTAGTGTACAAACAAACAAATAGAAAAGAATGCAAACAAATTCAATTTATTTAGTTTGAATAGCAAACAAAAATAGCTTTTTTTTATCCACTAGAATACTTTTAGAGAGAAATTGTGTTGAAGTTTCGTTAAAATTGTTCCCTGGTGAAATAAAAAGTTTTTTCAGAAACTTCTAAAAGCTTGAATAGCTCTCAAGGCAATTTACCTCCCACGAAGCAGACAACACAGAAACAAGATAGAAAACATCACACTTTAGTTTTGATTTTACAGTACTATTTGGTGAAGAAGTGGTTATGCACTTCTATTTTTTATCTGTTTTGTTGGAGATTTGGATTGACGCCAAGAACGTTAAAAACGCCCTACCGACGCCGCCATAATTGATGAACGGTTGGCTTAGAGACAGGCATCCAACTGACAGGTGTAATCATAGTACCATGCTAGCATCTAATATTATGCAGGATTCGTCTATCTATTCCAGAATTACCAGAACCAATGGTATCAAACCTTCATTAAAGGCATTTTTTCCCCAACTCAGAAAAAAAAGAATTGATGATATAGTAAAATATTCAAAAAACCAGTTAAATTTTTTTCGTTTTATAACACAAAACCATAGTGATTTTGTTGCAAAGATTACCATT
The DNA here is from genome assembly GCA_011317285.2 of Androctonus mauritanicus. Classification (NCBI taxonomy): domain Eukaryota; kingdom Metazoa; phylum Arthropoda; class Arachnida; order Scorpiones; family Buthidae; genus Androctonus; species Androctonus mauritanicus. The sequence goes on along the minus strand of WUQG02078827.1, from coordinate 7,319 downwards.
CATAAGTTTTCAAAATAAAAATCCTTTTGAATGTGAGAATCATTCTTGGGATAAGTAACTTTTATGGCAATTCATATGCAATCATATTATGTTGATTATATTGTATTTTTATACACAGATTATTCCTCATGTAAAATATGCCAAATGTTTATATATTAAATGAGTAATTTATTATTGATTAAATCCATATAAAAGACTCTACTGAGATTTTTAATTATAATTTTAAGATTCCCGCTAGAAACGAATGATTTATCTGACAGTAATTTATTTGTAAATTTATATTTAGAAAACGATAATTTAATTAGTGGTAATAAAACTATATCTGATCTCATCATATAATATGGAGACTATATTAGTCAGTAGATAAAAAGATTTAATTTTTAAAATTCTCACCTTTTTAGACACGATCAACAATACTTAACAACATACTTAAATCTAATTACGATGACCGAAAAAAAAAAAAAACTAACAGGAACTCACGTTTTGACCTTTCGAGTTTGTGATTTATGCCAACAATGATCTCCGTTCAACAGTAAGAACTTAACACATCAATTAATGTGCAAAAAATTAGAAAGCTTATCAATTTTGAAAAATCGCATTGTAATATATCAAAAAATATAAAAAAAACTTTCTCACTCATTTGAAGTTATTACGTGGATTCGATTCAATTTTATTTTATAAATAATAATTTACTTCGACTATTTCGGAATTTAAACGCCATACAGAAGCATTAATCCTATTATAAAAAATTATATTTTTAAATAAATTTAATTTATTTTGATTTTATTTAAATTAAATCTTAATTAAATTTTATTAAAAATTGCTTTTCTCTTTCACTGCATTTATTTAATTTTTATTATCAAAATATTAGCATAAATTTAATGAATTGAAGAATATTTTCAATCTTTTTGTTTATCTATATTCATAAAATTTACTTTTATGTAAATTTTAAGTTTAATTTTAGTCCCATACTTCATATAAAACATGAAAATGATCTTTTTTTTCAAATTATTTTTATCAATGATATCAAACTCCTATCATTACAACAAGCAAATTCTTCATTTGCGTACATCCTGGTTGCATTGTACTATCCTAAGGGGGCAGCAACTAGGTAATGATCCAGTTTGGTGCATGATAGTTCTAAATTAACGGTGCTACATTGTGATAGATATAATATATCATGCTCTTAATATTATGAATTTAGGTACGTGCATATATTTCCAAATAAAATATACATTAAAAAATGAATGAAATGAAAATGAAATTGAGATCAGGAAAGTGATATTATCTAAAAACACAATTTTATGTAAGTTATGATATATAGGTCTATCAGGAATCATTATTTTATAATATTTTAAATTTGAAAATATCTTATGCTCTCTTAATTTATTCTTAGTTTTTTCATTAATTTATTTATTTTAGTTTAGTTTTCTACAAAAAATTAATTAAAATAATATAGTAAAAAAATCATCCATCGTATTTAGTAAGAATGAACGAATCTTAACGAATCATTAAAATAATGCAGTTTTAATAGAATAATAATGTGTTGAATTTTTATAAATTTTTAATTCTACATTTCTTTTTATTTGTTATTAATTTTTTTTAAATATTAGCATAAACTGAGTGATGAGTTGAAATGAGCTGAGTGCTGAAAATCTGAACAAAGTATCTCTAAAAGTTGTCATATATTTAATAAACATATTTCAAACATAAATTACATCAGATAAAAGTGAAGTTGTTAGCCTTCAAGAAAAGTCGTCTATAAAGCAATAATAACTGATTTTGAAAAAAACAATAGTCTAATATTGAAACTTCATTTAAAAATTATTTTAAAATATTTATAAATAAACGTTTATATAAATAAATAACTAATGTAACTGTGATTAGAAAAAATTATTCGTATATTTCTCAACTTTACTAATAGGAAGTTCACGATGAATAAAAATTTTATTTAATATAGCTTACTTTGAGTTATATCTATAAAAGAGCCACTGATAAAAGACCTTAAATATTATTATTATTTTATAGATTCCTTTAAATTTTTAATAAAAATAGTAATAATAATATAGTTTAATAAAAATTTTTAAAGGTTATGAAAACTAACTAGATATATCTATAGATATTACTTTAATATATAGGTCACATAATTATTGTTCATAAGTGCAATATCCGGTATAGAAATTTTCCACCCGAGGGATCATTTTGGGAGTTTCTATGATTCCGATAATTAGCTAAAGGTTTTAAAATAATTATGTTCGAGTGTGACAAAGAATATTGATGACAGTTTTAGTAAAATCTGGAATTAATGCACAAATTTTCAATTTTACTTAAATTCCTAGAATTAATCATAAATCATAATTTTATGTGATCTTAATAATATTCGTCCTGTAGTGATAAACCTTATAAATTAGTTAATATCATGTGAGTATTACTTATTGATCAAAATTTCACTAGTAGCAATAGATATTCGATGCGATCGTTTGTTTGCGTGTTGCAGCACGATCAATTTTTTAAAAAATTCGAATGTGTCCATATTTCGAACTAGATCAATAATTATCATAGTATCCAATTTATTAAAATATTTTCAATGCAAAACTTTTCAAGTGATTTTGAACATCTGCTGCAGATCGATAGTACTCAAAAAGTAAAGTTTATAATGTAGTAGTCTATAAGGACGATATATCATTTAATAAAAATACAATAATGTGTTTATATAAGCGTTATAATAATCATTATATAAAAACACTTTATAAGAATAAATCTATCCCTTTAGAAGTTTAGATGATAAATAATATTTTAAGATTTTATCTACTAATTTTTATTAGTAGGTAAAATTTTAAAATGTTAATTTAATACAACTATATCTTTCAGCAAAGCGACTCCAAACACTTTACTGTAATCAATTTATGCATCATAATGTATCAAAATGATGAAATAAAAAATACACTATATATTTCAGCATATACTTAACAATTTAATTTATATCACGCTGTAAACCAAATGTTGAGTTTTATAAAAGAAATACATCCAGTAAATATAATAGATTAGTCTTTCGTTTATAAATGCAGATCAAACTAAAAACGATTGAAATATCCTCTATATATAATCTTAATATAACCTTGATATAACCTTATATGATGTAACCATATATATAACCATACATATATTGATATAACCATATAACCATTATATATATATATATAACCTTATATATGTAATCATATATATTGATATAACTTTTTATGTTCTACTCCACCATATAAGGTTAAGTTATATTAATATATATATATGGAGGATAATATCTCAATCGTTTTGGTTTTATCTACATCTATTATATTTATTAGATGTATTTCTTTTATAAAACTCAACATTTGGTTAGCTCAATAATTTTATATATAATCTATTATAGATTTAGTTTTATTAAACACTAGAATAATAATAATAAAATATTTCTTGTATATCAAATATAATTCATATAGATAATTTATATAGTATTCATCTTATTAGATGCTAAAATTGCAACAAAAATTATTTAGGGATACAGTTGCATCTCATTGTGTATTCTATTTAAATCGAATAAGAAATTCACATATAAAGATTATTAAAAAGATTAACTATATAATTATATAATTTCGCGTAAAAAGGAATAATAAATCGGTCTGTTCAACTATTTAATTTTATTTTTTTATACAGTTAACAAGCAATTTTATTAGAAGAATTTATTCGTTATAATATCAGTTTAATCTAATCGTTCACTATCTGCAAAACAGAACAATCTAACACAAATTTTGTGTTGATTTATAGAATTTCTTACATCACTAATGACAATGAAATAAAATAGTTACAATACTCAAACAGTTTTAGAAGTTTCTTACAGAAAATTTTTTTTTTCCCATTTGTTAATCTATAATCGATCTATAGAATATATCAAAAACAAAGCATCGCAGATAGACAGTTATTGGGTAATTTATATATTCCTATAAATGTTACCATCATATGTGATCTTATTACAAAATGGAAAGCAAAAATGGTTTTTTTATAAAATTTTTAAAAAACTCTTATCTTAGAAAATATTTGTGGCACATAAATAATATTTTTGGTTTATATTAATAAATATATTCAAATAATTCATACCAAAAATCTATATTTGGTATGAATTAAAATAATGTAATTTTATTATACAAGCAATTTAATTATTTTTGTAAGATTATACTTTCAGTTTTAAACGAATAAATTTTCATTTAAAAATGTTTTTAATAGATTAAAATATGTTTAGATTCTACAAAATTCTAATCGATTAAAAATACAGTACATTATATAATTTAATCTTTAATTCAGAAAATTATTATTAAAAAATAGATTACATTAGAGAAAATTTGTTAAAGATATAATAAAAATGTATTAAAATGAATAGAAACGAAAAATATTTTATAAAAATTTCTACTCAAGATACGGATAAAAATTATCATGTAAAATGAAATATTATTCATATAATAAAGTAAAAATTAAATTAAAATATATAAGTAGAAAAATATATAAAAATTAATTAAGAAATAAATAAGTAATATCTTTCAAAACTAAGTTGAGTCAGAATAAATAAATGATTCTTCGTTTCCAACTTAATTAAAATATATATATTTAAAAATTTTTTATTTTATTATTATATCAAATATTCTAATCTACGTTATATATGATATTCTAGCAACCATTATGATTATCTATTTTTATTTCACGAATTTCAATTTTAAATAACTACATAATTGTATAAACAGTTTTAAATTATTTTCATAATTATGAAACTTTAGAAGTTAAGAGTAATAATAAAATTTATCCATTAAAAATATACCATGAAATACTTTTTTATATCATGATACATTAAAGACAAATTTATTATTTATTATATAATTCTTAAAAAATTAGTTTATTTACCAGTAGTTTAAATAAGCATAATTAAAATTATTTAATCAATATGTAGGCTAAATTCTCTTTAAAAATCAATTTGAAATTAATCAAATTATATAAGTTTTTCGCTTTAAAAATAAAAAAAAAATTATGTTCTTCAGTTTTTAAATTATTATTGAATAATTTATTTTGTATGAAAATTTATATTAGAAAAAAGTAGAAAATAAATAAAAATATTTAGCTTGATTGCAATTTTTATTTGAGAAGAATCAAGATTAAAATTAAATACTTGGCATGTGTACAAAAAAATCCTAATTATGGCTTTGCTAACATAATCATGTAATTAAGGCTTACCAAGGAGATTATATACATTTAATTATAAATTGTTATAAGAATTAATTAGTGCACTTAATATGATTTAGATTTTAATTTAGTTAAAAATATTTTTAGGAATTAAAAAATATTTTTGTAAATACAGCAAAACTAAAATGAAAAATATTGGTTCTTATTAATAGCAGATATCTATTAAATTATAAAATTTTTAATACAATCATAATTTGAATATAGAATATATAATAAACCTTTAATGATTATATTGATCACAATTGATGATGATATGATTTGTTCAAATGCTTAATTTGTATTTAAGCAAGCATGAAGGAATCAAATCAATTTTTATATACTATTCATAAAACACAAATGCATGTTTTGTCCTACTGTTTCTCTGTAAGAATAATTTATCTTCTTATTGGAGAACTCAAATCAAATTAGATAAATTTACATCAATAAATTTTATTTAGACAAAATACAGCAATTTGGTTTTGGATCTGTTAAACTGGATTTTATTGCATAATATCATATTTACTCACATAATTTCCATTTTTAGCTTATTTGTTAAAAGTGAAGTTTATGAAATCACCATGCTGTTTATCAATTTATATGACCTCCATCAATAACTTCTAAATTAGGAATTTATTTTCTAGATATATACAACACTAAATTTTTGATCAAGTTTATGCTGAAAAACTTGATTTTTTAAGCACAATTCAGATCATATTTAATGATACAGCAAAACCTTTGTTTAATGGACTAATAGTGAGAAGGGTATCTGTTAATGACAAATGTCTGTTAAAGCAAGTGTTTAAAAAATAGAGTACAGTACATTAAAATTAAGCAAAGTATTACAATTATATTTTCCAACTTATAAAATGCAATTATTTAAATAAAAATTTATAGTTTATTTATTGTACTCATTATTTCTATTGATAAATGATTTTTTCATGTTTGATAGTGGAGATCAAAAATAGATTTCAATTATTCATTGAGGATCAAATAAAAAGCCAGTCCAAATCTTTTGTTCATTAAATTTGAAATCTATTAAAGTAGGTTCATTAAACAGAGATTTACTGTATCTTTATTAATAATAAGAGTTGAATTTATTATTCAATTTTTTCATAATATAAAGGAATTTCATTAATATTTGAATGTGTTTCTATATTCTTATATAAAATTTTATAATAAATTCATACTTTTTCATGATTTTGTGTCTTTTTTTTAATTCAATATTAATTATTTTTAATTTTTTATTAAACAAAACAGTATAAAAATGAAATAAAAAATTTTCCATCAAAATCAGAAAGATGAAAAGAAATTCTATTGCCTACAATAGAAAAAAATATAATTTTCTGTTATTTGCATAAAATTACATTTATGAATTTTCCAAAAATATCTTTTGAAATATTTGTTTCAAAATTTCTCCAGTTTTGCTGGAAATATTTCCTAAACAGCAATAATAATACAATAATTGTACACAACATATAATTTACACAATTCATAATAAGCTTGATAGCTTAATATTTCCTATTCATCTTATATGTAATTTTAATTGTTGGTTTGTTTGTATGTTTTTATGTTTAAAAACATGAGTAATCTAAATTTAGAGGCTACAACCACCAAACATGGTACAATTATCTGCAATTGTCCAACTTAAATAACTGGCCTACTTAGTGTTTTTTAGAGTAATCATTGTTAAACAATTATGAACAATCCAAAAATTCCATAGAATTTAACAATTTAGTCAATAGATAGCACTATGTATAATCTATATTTTTTGAACAAAGGCTGTAGCCGGGTAAGCATTGGAAAGTGGCCTTTACATTGATTTGGCCGATTTTTTTTTTTAGAGGTTGCTTTTTGGGTAACATTTACTTTTGTCAAATATTAATGCCGAAATACCGACGGTTCCTCAGAAAAAAAATAATTTCGAATTTTGAAAAATAATTTTTTTCTGGGGAATCCTTGTTGCAAAATACATGAAATTAGGTTATGGTATAGAGGTATAGTCTATGACAAAAAGGTTTTGACATCAGCGGAAAAAGTTCGGCTTTCGTACAATACGCAAAAACTGATCGAGTCAT